>JBBPJU010001261.1:0-12994 GCA_038088875.1 Austroboletus festivus | reverse complement strand
AGATAAGAGATAAGAATGACTCAGCCATGCCTGATGTATACTGAGTAATCAGATCAAAGGGAAATGTCTATGACAAAGGAGATTTGAGTAAGCAAGAATGACAAGGGCTAGATGAGTCAAGGAAACAGAGCATATCTGCATGGAAGATAAAGGACTCATCTAGGAATCAATAGGTAAGTCAAAGGTGAGGGAAATCAAAGGAAAAGAGTAGTCCATGTAGCACTCAGTTATGCCCCAGGGATGAATTGTAACATTGGGCCTAGGGTATAAGGTAGAGAGGTACGGTTCTGACAAGGACAAAGACTCCTCCCCTATGACAAAAAGGTTGCAGAAATATATGCAGGACTTCCAGCTCTATGCTGGAAAAGCAAAGATGATGGATGATACTGCTCTGATGGAATGGTTTGTCAGAGGCCTCAACCTGTTGATTGCGGAAAAAGTAATAGCCATAAAAGAGCCAGAAAACCTTAAAGATTGGATCAAATCCAGTCATAGGCAAATGCAACAGATCGAAAGAGTTTGAGACCTGAAAGGGAATCGATATAAGGCCGAAGCACAGGACCCTAACACAATGGATGTTGACATCATCAAACTATCCCAATTCAATTGTGCAAAACATGTAAAAGAAAATTGCTGCTTCATCTATCACAAAGTAGGGTGCTCTATTCAGAACCATCTGTGTGACGCGATCTACAGGTATAGATCCAAGACACAAAGGCTTTGCCAAGTTCGAGCTGTCACTCAATAGTAGACAGGAGACTAGTAGAAGTCCAGGATGGTTATGGTAAGTCTGGCTGCATTCCTCACTTAGGAATGGCAGTTGAATCAAATACCACGTAGATTAAATGTAGATCTAGTTAAGGGATTACTGTACATGGGCAGCCTCTATTTATAGGAAAGGGGGAACTACTATGACCATAAGTAGAGATCACAGGAAGGGGAAAGGCTGTCCGTAGGGCAAAGGGTTACAGGAGATAGGCATAAGTGGAGGAAGAAGTGATTGCACCAGTGTAAGGGTGCAATCCAAAAGAAACTATAGTCCGTAGATAAGAAATAGAGTTCATACCAAGATAAGGGAAGGGCATGGATGCGATCACATCCATGCATCATCTGTAGGCCACTCCAGCACTGGTGTGGTCTCTTCCAGGTGGATCGGTGGTGCTTGTACGTTCCATCATCCTGGGACTGCGTCTCCTAGGGGTTCCTTGCCCCAGGTGGCTCTCTCCGCTTCTCCATTCCAGAACTGGTGCCTCATATCCAAGTTCCCTCTGTAAGCCACCGTGGAGATGTTGGTGTTAAGCCACAGTTGGTCGCCTTCATGGGGAAATGGGGTTGCCCTCCGCGGGTAGTCCATATGATGCATGACAATCTGTGACCAGGAACATCTTCCCATAATAAGTTCCAAAAAAAGGAACAAATGAAAGAAATCTCCGCTACCCCTGCATCATCAGCAATTGCTGATTATATAAAAATTCTTGGAGATAAAGACATTAAAGAGGAGAATGTAATAAAGATTCTCAAAGAGGTCTATGAAGAGCCAATCTACCAAGGAGAGGAGGAAGAAGAAACCATTGCTAAAATAAGTGTGGAGGAACTCTAAAGTTGAATAGAGTGCATTAAGGGTTTTTAAAAAGGAGAGCTTCATCAGTATGTAACTCTTCTAGGACCTGGAATGTACAATCTATAAAACAAAAATCTATCACAATCTCCATTCAGATACTTCTAGGAACCACTGAAATCAAGGCCCTTATTGACAGTGGAGCCACCAACTGCTTCATTAATGAGCTGCTCACCCAGAAATTATGCCTCCCCCTGACTAAACTCAAAATATGAAGGATTACCATCAACACGGATGGAACTAGTAACACTGGAGGAGATATAATCCATAAAGCCACAATCACCACCTCTGTTGGAGGATGAAGGGAAACAAGGGACTACCTAGTAATTAAAAGTAGAAAAACTGATATGATACTAGGAATGAGTTGGCTTATCTAACATAACCCAATCATTAACTGGGTAAACAGGGAACTCAGGGGAGGGAAACAAAGTCCAGATCCAGAAGAACAAAGGTACTTAATTAAGTATCTCTCTACCAACCTAGCCGAAGAACCAAATGAGGAGGTCCTAATCAGGTGTTGCACTGAGCAAGAAGAGATCTACAATCTCATAATCTCCATGGACATCGCCCAAAAGGAAGTAAAGAAGAGCATAACCTTGCTAAATAAATTTTGAAAGTACCAAATGGTATTTTCCAAAGAAGCAACCACCACTCTTCCTCTGAGACAGATGTATGACCACCACATCAATCTTCTCCCATTATTCACACCATGCCAAGTAAAGAACTATCCCCTAAACCCCGAACAAATGGAAGCCTGCAGAAAGTTCATCAAAGAATATCTCAAAAGTGGAAAAATCCAAACTTCAAAATCCCCACAAGCATCTCCCTTCTTCTTTGTTGATAAGAAAGACAGAAAACTCTGACCCTGCCAAGACTATTGGTACCTGAATGAGCACATGGTCAAAAATGCTTATCCCTTACCATTAATCGGAGATCTGATTGACAAACTAAGAGAATCCAAGATCTTCATTAAAATGGATGTACAATGGGGATACAACAATATATAAATAGTATCTGAAGATAGATAGTGTTACTGTTACAATTCATCCCTGGAACCTAGCTGAATACTATATGGACTACTCTTTTCCTGAACACTTGTTTCTTTTCACTGCATACATCGTTTCCTAGATGAGTCCATATACGTTCTATGCAGATATGCTCCATTTCTCTTGATTCATCTAATCTTTGTCATTCACGCTTACCTGATTTCCCTTTGTCATAGACATTCCCTTTGATTCAATTACTTAATGTATATTTATCATGGATGAATCATTCCTTATCTCTTATCTTGGTTCAACCCTTGACCCTTCTGACTCATCTATTCCATTATTATCTTGGCTTATCTGTTCTTCCTGACTTAGCCCCTGATCTCAGATCACTTTCCATTCTTTTGGCTAAGTCAGCACTTCTTTGATGTTCCATCATGTCCCTGGATATTCTGATGACTTGTTATTCTGACTCATCATCAGTACCCTATACCCTATTCCCTTTCTTGATCAGTATAGCCACTTATCCCTGACTTCTATATATAGTGGCTATCCTTGTATGTTAGTTCCCCATCTTAGACCTCCCTTCCATAATCCCCTCGATCCTCTTTCATGATGTCTTGATGCCTCTGTACCCCCCATATCCATGAATCTATTATTCTCTTCTATCATCATCACCTGCTAGCCTTAGGCATTCAACCACTCCTTTCACCTGAATCATTGCCCTCCAGCAATGACCCCAGTTCTGGCACCCTTCATCGCTCTGCTGAAGTGTCCCTATTGTGATCATTGGTGATGTTCCTCAGTCATGCCCCCTCTCACTGCATCACTGATCCCTCATCTACTGATGGCTCTCTCTTATTCTGATCTCCTGTCACCTTGGCCATCTCGTCTACCAAGTACTATGGCAGTATCCTCTGTCCTATCAGATCTATGGCAATATCCATCACTCTATCCTGCACTCCTGGTGATGCCCTCTATACCTCTCGTCCATCACCAGACCTCCCCATATTGGTCCCTAGGTGCCCCTTGTTACTCATCACCACTCATTATGAGCCTCCTGCTGCACCTTTGCCTAAGAACTTACCTTGCCCTTATGCCATCTCTAGTCTCTTTGTGACTCTAGAAGGGCTACACTTGGACCTACCCAGTTTAAGCATAACAGTTACGATCTTGGACAGAGATTACCTCGGTCATAGAAAGGACTGTTTCTATACTACGTGTTGGCTCTGGATAGGGAATGGCTATGATGTGGACCAGTTGGACCCTTCTCTTGAGGAGGAACCAGAGTGGCCAGTAGCAGATGAGTGGTGACTGGAAGTGGGCTGAAAGTCATTCAGTCTGACCCCTATTTTTCCTTCTGATATCCAAAAGCTGAATTCCCTTTTCTGTCTCAGTATTGGGGACATTTTAGGTCGTTGATCTACTTCAGATCTTCCATCAATGACCTCTCCATTGATGTACCAATATTTCAGCTCTCCTTATAGAGGCCTCATTGTCTTATCTTCCATTCCTTTGACCCAGTATGTCAGGCATCAACACCCCCTTTTCATTTACCTTATCCTCAGACTACCTCATTTCCTTGCCTCATGTGAGGTGTAGCATTTGTGGATCTTGATCTGCAGTGCCTCTTCCTTTCCACAATAGAGATCTATATCTTAGGAGATCACTATAAATATGGTAGCCATTTGTACTTGTAACTCCAGCTCGATCTACACAATCACAAGTGTGGTGTCTAGTTTCCTCAGTGTGAAAGAGTCACTGCAGCGATTGAACTCCTTTGGACTTCTACTAGTCTTTGTGCTACTATCAAGTGCACGCTGTGATAAAGGATCAGACTAGGTGTCATGCTTGTCCAGCATAACAGATAGAAAGCAGCTTTCATCACACCAATGGGACTATTCAAATCAACAGTGATATTCTTCAGCCTCTGCAACTCCCTGGCCATGTTTCAAGCTCTGATGGATGATATCTTTGCCAACTATATAGCTGAAGGATGGCTAATTATATATATGGATGACCTTTTCATCCACTCCCCAGACCAGGAAACCCATGATGAAAGAACTAGGAAAGTTTTAGAACAGATGATGGAGCACAAACTATATCTAAAACTGGAAAAGTGTTCCTTTGACACAAAATCCACCAAATACCTAGGAATGGTAATCTCAGAAGGATGAACCAAAATGAACCTGACCAAACTGAAGGCAATCAAGGAATGGAACCCCTTCACCTCAGTAAAAGGAGTACACTCCTTTCTAGGGTTTTGTAACTTCTACCAAAAATTCATCAATGGATTTTCCACTAAAGTGAGACCCCTCATCAAACTCACAAAAAAAGACACCAAATGGCACTGGGGACCCCCACAAGAAGCCACCTTCCGAGAATTACAAAAACAATTCCTAAAATAACCTATACTTTCCATTCCAGACCCAACCCAATCCTTCTACATAATAACAGATATCTCTCTAGTAGGAACTGGAGGGGTATTAATGCAGAAAGATCTCAATGGAGATCTCCACCCATGTGCATACAGATCCAGCACCCAGTCATCAGCAGAACGAAATTACAATATCTACAATAAGGAACTCCTTGAAGTAATACACATCCTAGAAGACTGGAGACATTACTTAACAGGGACCAATCACCTGGTAATTCTCCTCACCAATCACAAAAACCTCCTATACTTCAAAGAAGCAAGAAAACTCTCCAGATGACATGCAAGGTGGCAGTTGTTCCTACAAGAATATAATTTGGTATTCCATCACCTCCTCAGAACCCAAATGGACCTGGCAGATGCCCTGTCTAGAGTACCAAACCCTAACCTTGATAATGACAATAACCAACTCCACCTACTTCCAGAGGAGCTATTCATCAATCAGATAGATCTTGCACTCCAAAATAAAATAAAAATTTCCTTGGAAAAAGATCCATTGGTGCTGAATGCATTGCAACACATGTACAAGGAAAACCATATCTCCAATAAATTCCACCCCTCTGACTGGATCTATGAAGATGGACATCTTTACTTCTGCCACTGACTCTACATATCCCCAGATGCCAGAAAGGACTTAGTCCATTTTGTCCACTCCTCTGCAGCTGGAGGACACAGAGGACAACATTGGACAATCTAACTTCTATCCTGCGACTACTGGTGGCCAGGACTCTCTACATTTGTCAGAAAATACATTGCTGGATGCCCTATCTGTCAACAAAACAAAAACATCAACAACCCACCCCACCCACTGATGATCCCAATCCCCATCTCCAGCCCCCACCCCTTCCACATAATCTCCATGGATATGATCACTGATCTTCCCCCCTCCAATGGATCGGACACTATCTTGGTTGTTAAAACAACTTAACAGAGTTGTATTGTTAGTCTAACTGCCAGAGCCTCAACCACTACCAGAGTGAAGGGATGTAGAGGGAAGACCCAGTTTCAAGGGTTTCAAGGGCTCATTCTAGAAAGCACTCCAAGAGTGGAGCTTTCTATTAGGTGAGGTCTTCAAGAGTTCAGAACTGGGGAGCCAGCTCTGCAATCCTGGGCCTTTATATACTATCCTACTGTATGTACATGTTTGGTTCTACCATAACAGGAACAACCAATAGGAATATTCTAAGGTATTAAGATATTTGTAAATACCTATGGATCTAAGATATATTTAGTAAAATATATATAAAAGGAAAGTGGCACCACTTGTGGCAGCCAATCATAATGGTTTCCATTAAATATGAAATGAAACCTATGCACACCAGTGCAAGGCAATGCATATACCCTGTACCCATCTAGAGTCAAGGTGAGTCATAGATAAGTTGGATCATATCCACCAATAGGGTTAGATTCTGAATATGAAATATAAAAGGAAATTAAAAGCATATGTTTACCAGCAGGTATAGATAAGAAGTTCTGAAATGGAAGCCTGTGGTAATTAAATACTTGAGGTTCAGGCATGTTCAACATGCATGTTCAATGAGGTGAGAAGCAGTCAATGCTTCTGTGAAATGGATGTGGCAGCATGCTGCACACATGAGGCATAGGCATGTGTTTACTGCATATCCAGGGTTTTCATGGAGATCTGTAGTAGATCCTCCAATGTCTAGGTTTCTATAAATAGTAAGTACTTCCCACGAATGTGGAAAAGCACTAAGTTCAATAGGTTAAGAGATTGACTAGCAATCCTTCTAGTGTTCTTGTTAATAGGCATCAAGCCTAGATGTCTTCAATAGATATTGTCATACAGATCACATGGCTGAGCATGTGACTGGTGTCATGATGTCATAAGCACATGATCTAGAAGTCACGTGACCATCATAAAGTTGAAATAAAAGTTGAATAAAATAGAGTTGTAACAGTTGTGGTGGACCATGGACTTAGCCAGGGGGCAATTTTCATCTCAACTACCAAAACGGTCGACACAGCAGGAGTAGCAACCTTATTCTTTAAACATGTCTTCCCATGCTTTGGGCTACATTCCAAAGTTATCTCAGATAGGGGTCCACAATTTGCATCTGCATTCACCAAGGAACTAGCCAGACTACTCTACTATAATATTGCTCTATCCACTGCCTACTACCCACAGACCAATGGAAAAATGGAACGAGTAAACCAAGAGCTGGAAACATACCTCCAAATATTCTGTCAAGGACAACAGAACCTGTGGAGCTGTCAAAACCATACCTCTCTACCTCATACCCTAGACCTGACAGGGCCTCTAGAGCTTGTTCAGGAGTTCCAGGTCTTCTCTAGTCTGTGAGGTCAGATGTTTGGGACAACTCCCATGATGCCCAGAGGTAAATCAACAACTCTGGAGGAGGAGCACAGGGAGCCAAGGGGAAGGATGAGGGAGTGGACTGGAGGTCCAAGAGACAGAGATGAGGAGGGGTATGGAGCAGAGGGGGTGTGGAATTGGCACAGGACTTATGTGTCATGCCCTTGCAGGTTCATGTTCCACATATTTAGGATTGGGGATGTGGAGGTCGTGGGGTTGAAGGTAGGTCATGTGACCAGGAGTAATGACAAGGTCCAATTCAACTCTAGGGAGTGCCCGAAGGCAACTCCCACAGGAGAGTGAACTGTGTCCAGAGGATGAGTGAGTTGACAATCAGAGGAGTTGGAGGTCAAACAAACTCAGGATACAAGGAGAAGGGTCATGTTTCTAGTTGATATTCATACTGAGAATCATACAAGAGATATCTGAACTTATATACAAGATAGAATAGGTATGTAAGGGGAAAGTCCAGAGACAGGGTGAAGAGATACCAGAGGTGGGGAAAAGGCTATGTAGGAATGAAGGGTCATGTTCTGGAGTCATAGAACTTCCGGAACAGCATAAGAATAAGCGAAAGCCTAAACTATAAAGGAGAAACCTAAGCGATGTCACTGAGTACTGCCAATGGCCAGAGCTGTGCTGCGAGTGTAATCATGGGAAGTCCGATAGTCCATGCGAGAGTGATGAGGGGTGAATATAGGGCATAGGGATAGGGGACCGGAGATGGTCAGAGTAGGCCTGGGAGGGGGCCAGAGGTATGAATATGACAGGAGCAAACTACTCCCCATGGCAGAATTCAATCACAATGCCTCAGTACACTCCACAACCAAACAAACCCTGTTTCACCTAATAATGGGCTATGAACCAAGAGCTTATCCCCCAATCAGAAAAACCTTCAACCCAACCTTGGAACACTGCCTTAGAAAATTGGAAAATGCCAGAGATAAAGCCCTAGCAGTGATCACCAATGCCCAACAGTTTTTACAAATGTTTCCCAAATTTAAACCATGAAAGAAAGATGACAGGGTCTGGTTATCAAACAAAAACCTTAAAACCTCCCATCCATCAAAGAAACTCAGTCCCAAAAGGGAAGGCCCCTTCCCCATCACAAAAGTACTCTCACCAATAACATACCAATTGGATTTACCACCAAGTTGGAAAATCCATTATATATTTCATGCATCTTTACTTTCCCCATTTGTCCAAAATGATGAGTATGGAATTGCCAGAACTCCACCTCCACCAGAGATCATAGGTGATGAAGAGGAATATGAGATCAAGCGAATCATCAACCATAGAGGACACCCAGGACAAAGAGTATATTTAGTACAGTGGAAGGGATACTCTACCGCAGAAAACACCTGGGAACCAGAAAGCAACTTCACCCATGCTGACGAAACTCTAACAGCATATAAAGAAAAACACAAACTATAACTGATGAAAAACAACCCACTACCCACTGTGACTTCTACCAATTCTCCCTCAAAAATCACAGACCAACTAAATATTCCTATTGATTCTCTCATATCTCTATCTTCATTCCAAAATGAAAAAGACACTACAATCAGCAGCATATCCAAACCCATGAGTGCTTCTGCCAAATCAGTTACTGCCCCTACCACCATCGTTACTAATCACCATTCCGATCCTTATTATCAACCATTCCCTCCCCTTTATCTTACCATATGGATGACCCCTTCTCCCTATTTTGATCACTTTAAAATTCATCATTCATATTGGGTTTGAACTCTACTCAGACGATCTCCATCTCACCTCTCATGCCACCATTTTCTTCCATATTTATGTTATGATCTCTAACAGAGATTACCTCGGTCACAGGAAGGACTGTTTCTGCACTACTTGCTGGCTTTGGATGGGTAATGGCTATGATGTTGATGAGTTGGATTCTCCCCTGGAGGAGGAGCCGGAGTGGCCAGTGGCAGATGAGTGGTAGTCATTTGATGGGTTGAAAGTCATCTTGATGGACCCATTATTTCCTCTTTGATACCCAAAAGCTGAGTTCCCTTTTCCACCTTAGTATTGGGGACATTTTAGGTCATTGATCTACTTCAGATCTTCTATCAATGACCTCTCTGATAATGTACCATTATTTTGGCTCTCCTCATAGAGGCCTCATTGTCTTATCTTCCATTCTCCTATTCCTATATGTCGGGCATCACCAGCCCCTTTTCATTTACCTTATCTTCGGACGACCTCATTCCTTGCCTCATGTGAGGTGTAGCATTTGTGGATCTCAATCTGCAGTGCCTCTTCCTTTCCATAATAGGGATTGATACTTTAGGAGATCACTATAAATATGATAGCCACTTATACTTGTAGCCTTAGCTAGATCTTCACAATTACAAGCACAGTGTCTAGTGTCCTCAGTGTGAAAGAGTCACTGCAGTGTTCAAACTCCTTTGGATTTCTATTAGTCTTCATGCTACTATCAAGTGCATGCTGCGATAAAGGATCAGACTAGGTGCTATGCTTGTCCAGTGTAACATTAGATCTAGCTGAACTATCGCCCCTTGTATCATCAAGAAGGATACCCACCAACAGGCAAGATTTTGTCAAAGTATACAGTCCTGGCAGATTCCGATTCGGACTCCGGCCACATTGACAGACAAGCTGAGGCCATCCGAAACACCCCAGTTCCTCTTCACTCTATTCGAATCCTGGGAAGAAGCAGAATTGCTGGGACATCTCATCCATCCCTTGCCAGTCAATATCGCCCACATCGACGAACTCTTACAACAGAATCCCAGTCTCCAATCCCTACTATTGAGACTTTCCACCCCAGAAGGAGTCCATCTCCTATACCTGTTGAACTACCACCTTTATCTTTGGATAATTTGAGAAGGGAGCCAGAGTCTTATGAGAGCAGACCACCCACCCCAAAACCAGAACTGATCCAGGTAGATTCAGATGCAGAAGATCAGAACCTTACTCTTGGTACAACCACGATGACCATCAAAGAACTTAGGGCAGGATGCCCCACAGACTTCTCAGGAAAAGTGGAAGACGCTAAGTGGTGGATATTATCTATAACAGCCTACTTCCTTATGAACAAGGATCTCTATGACACACCACAGAAGAAAATCTTAACCACCCTTAACAAGATGAGTAAAGGGAGAGGAAGAGTATTTGCAGAAGGATGGTACACATCAAATGACGATATCACCAATGAAGAAAGGAAGAAGAAGAAATGGGAGGACTTCATGCATGAGTTCGTGAACTCCTTTCTATCAGAAGAATCCCACAAGGATAGCCAATGAAAGCTTACCCAGATGCATATGAAATGAGGACCTTCCACTATGACCAACCTCTAGGAATACGTCCAAGACTTTCAACTTGAAGCCACCAACTCTAAGGAAAAGAGTGAAGGCACACTATGTGAATGGTTTGTCAAAGGACTCAACTTTGACATCTCCTCCTCCATCATCTTAGTAAAAGAACCTGACACTCTCAAAGAATGGATAGAGAAATCCTACCAATGCATGAGGCAAATTGAGCGAGAAACGGATTTACAAGGAAATCATCTCTCTTATTCTGGAACGGGAGGAGGAAGAACCAAAGACCCCAATGCCATGGATGTGGATGTTATCAGGCTATCACCAGTAGAGAAGGCCAAACATATCCAGGAAAACAGATGTTTCATATGCCATAAGGTCAGCTGTTCTACCAGGAAACACCCAAGGGATCACCCTCAGGGACAAGGAAATAGCCAAGGAAATCAAACAAAACCCCAGGAAAAGGTTCGGGAAGTGAAAGAAGAACAGGTCGGAGTAGCCGATGAATACATAAAGAAACTAACCGCAGAGAAAAAGATTAATCAGGAAGACCTTCTCTGCATATTGAATCAGATGTATGATGAAGATTACACCCCAATGGAAGAGGAAGGGAGAGAGTTGGAAGAAACTGTGGCAAAAGTGGAAGTCCAACCCACTCTCTCTCCAGAAATGATTGCTCACATTGCCAAAGTAAAGGGTTTTTAAGAAGGGGGTGTGAAATCATGTCATGACTCCCTAGACTTTCATCTGTACTAGTATCCAAAGATCCCGATGCAATTCAAATCCCGATTCTTGTATATAACCTAGATGGAAGAACCATGATAAAAACAAAAGCCCTGGTAGACTGTGGAGCTACCAACTATTTCATGAACCAATCATTCACAAAAAGACATAATCTACCCCTGGAAAGACTATGACAACCAAGGAACACTATCAATGCCGATGGAACAAAGAATGCTGGAGGAGAAATATGATACAAAACTACAATAGAACTGGAAATCTCAGGATAAAAAGAAAAAAGAACGTTTATGATCATTAGATGTGAAAAGACAGATCTTATCCTAGGAATGACTAGGCTAAAGAAGAACAACCCGGACATCAACTGAGCAATAGGGGAACTATCTATTCCCAACAGAACTCTAGTAAAAAAGGAAGATACTGAACCACAAAGATACTTAGTAAAATATCTATCTTGCAATCTTTCTCACCCAAGCAAAGAAGTAGTAATTCAACACTGTGGAGATGATGAAGACTTTGAAGAAATTAGGAAAACCACTATATCCACGGAACTAGCCATCAACAAAGAAAAGAAGGAGGTAAAACTCCCTCAGAAATTCAACAAGTACCAAAAAGTGTTTTCTGAGGAAGCTACCCATTCAGTACTGCCATCACGACCATATGACCACCAAATAGACCTGAATGACTCTTTTACTTTGAAATGAGCTAAAAACTACCCCCTCAATCCCACTGAAAGTGAAGCCTGTCAGAAATTTTTGGATGAACAACTAGCGGCAGGAAAGATTAAACCATCCAAATCCCCACAAGCCTCCCCATTCTTTTTTGTAGACAAAAAGGATGGAAAACTAAGATCTTGCCAGGATTACAGATATCTGAACTCCCACATGGTCAAGAATGTGTGACGCGATCTACAGGTATAGATCCAAGACACAAAGGTATCGCCAAGTTCTAGCTGTCACTCAACAGTAGACAGGAGACTGATAGAAGTCCGGGATGGTTTGGGTAAGTCTTACTGCATTCCTCACTCAGGAATGGCAGATGAACCAAATACCACATAGATTAAATGTAGATCTAGTTAAGGAATTACTGTACATGGGCAGCACTATTTATAGGGGAGGGGAAGACTACTATGACCGTAAATAGAGATCACAGGATGGGGAAGGCTGTCTGTAGGGCGAAGGGTTACAGGAGATAAGCATGGATGGGGGAGTAGGTGATCGCACCAGTGTAAGGGTGCGATCTAAAAGAAACTGTAGTCCGTTGATAAGGAATAAGATTCATACCGAAGTAATGGTAGGGCATGGATGCGATCACATCCATGCTTCATCTGTAGGCCATTCCGGCGGGGGTGCTGTCTCCTCCAGGGGAACAGGTGGTGCTTGGACGTTTCACCATCCTGGGACTGCGTCTCCTAAAGGTTCCTCTCCCCAGTTGGTGTGACACGATCTATGGGTATAGATCCAAGACACAAAGATTTCGCCAAGTTCAAGCTGTCACTCAACAGTAGACAGGAGACTGATAGAAGTCCGGGATGGTTTGGGTAAGTCTTGCTGCATTCCTCACTTAGGAATGGCAGTTGAACCAAATACC
>JBBPJU010001258.1:0-12998 GCA_038088875.1 Austroboletus festivus | reverse complement strand
CTTAGCCCTATGCACTAGTATCACTTCTCTCTCTTCTTCCGACCCTTTAGTTCAAAAAACCCTTTCCAACTTATCCGATACTCCTTCTGCTCTCCATTCCCATCTTGCAGACTGGAGATATGAGGATCATATCCTCATGTATCAAAATCAAATCTATGTTCCCCCTTCCCTCCATCATGATATAACCTCTCACTGTCACAATCACCCCTCTGCTGGCCATCCTGGCTTTCTTAAAACCTGCCAACTCGTAGCTGCTGATTTCTGGTGGCCTGGCCTGGCCTCCTTCACTCATCAATATGTCGCAGGTTGCACCACATGTTAGGCCAACAAGTTCAACACTCACCCCACTACTCCACCTTTCTCTCCCATCAAATCTTCCTGTACCCGCCCTTTCCAACAAATTTCCTGTGACCTCATTACTGATCTTCCCCCCTCCACCGGCTTTGATTCTCTCCTGGTCATGGTCAACCATGAACTTACAAAGGGGGTAATTCTCTGCCCAACAAAGAAAACTGTCACCGCAGAGGGAATAGCCACCCTCTTCTTCCACAAGGTTTACAAAAGATTCAGACTATATGACAAAATCATCTCTGACAGAGGACCATAGTTTGCATCCTCCTTTGCAAAAGAACTGGGAAAATTGTTAAAGTATGATCTTGTGCTGTCAACTGCTTACCACCCCCAGACAGATGGGGAAACAGAAAGAGTCAATCAGGAAATAGAAACATACCTTTGCATTACCTGTGGCAATCACCCCTCGGATTGGACGGAACACATCCCCACTGCTGAATTTACTCACAATCATCACCCCCATTCCATTATAGGAAAATCCCCCTTCTATTTGATGATGGGCTATGAACCCCTAGCTCTTCCAACTATACTCCCTAATAGTAGAGTCCCCACCGTAGAAGAATGAATCAAGAAACTTCTTGCAGCCTGAGAAGAAGCCATTGTGGCCCATGAACTAGCCAGACAGATGATGGCCGCCCAATCAAAAAAGTCTTTTATGCCATTCACCAAAGGAGATAAAGTTTGGTTAGAAGCTCGCAATTTAAAAAGGAATATAGATAACCTGAAATTTGCACCCAAAAGAGAAGGGCCTTTTACCATCATCCAGGTACTATCTCCTGTCTCTTACCGATTACGTCTTCCCAGTACCTGGAAAATCCACCCCATCTTCCATGCCACTCTTCTCACCCCTTATCACGAAAATACTGTATATGGAAAGAACTTCCCTAAACCACCTCCAGAACTAATAGAAGGAGAAGAAGAATATGAAATCGAAAAGGTCATATGTCACCATGGAGCTCTGTCAAAACACTCCTACCTGATCTGATGGAAAGGATATTCCACTGAAGAAGATTCATGGGTCCCAGAGCAGGACATGAAAAATGCAAAGTCCACATTAAAAGAGTATAAAAACTGCCATCCCTCCCTTTCTTCTCCTTAGCTTCTACCTCCATTGATGCTACCAGCCTTTGGATCTCTACTACTTTCAAAATGTCTTCTATCACCTCCGTTTCTTCCTTCATCGATACTCCCGCTTTGACTCTTACCCATCCTACTACCCCCCTTGTTACTCTTGATGCCATCGCCGCTGCTGCTGCCGACGTTCCTGTCACCAGTATGCTCCCACCAGGCGTACCTTATCCTCCTATGCATACTGAACCAATGACTGATACCCTCCTTGAAAAGACATGCAGAGAACGAGTATATATGGAGATTCTTCATCACCCTGGACACGTCTTAGCCATCAACAACCTTTTTCATCCCTATTCAGCACTTCATAACCTTTTCATGGCCCACCTAGGATGTGGAACACTGGAAACAATGAGTAGGACCATGACATCAAATGCCCACGTCGGACTCTTTACCTCTAAACTATGATAAATTGGAATGGACATTTAGCGCCTTATTGAAGATGCTATGCATCAGCTTGACATGACTCACATGTTAGAATGAATAGAAGAAGTTGCCAAGGAGAAGAGGGAACAACACACAGCATACTTTATTGCTACTACTCCTTCCGCCTCTTTATCCCGCCTCTCTCCAGAAGAACAGGCTCTATTAGACCGCATTGAAGCCTGGTGGTCTGGTGGTGATCACACCCTACCCCTCTCGCCACGTCACTCTTGCTATCATGAAGCCTGCTTCTCTTGTCATCATCTTGGCCATCTCAGAGTGGATTGCATCTTCTATCAATGTTCCTATTGCCTTAAATGGCACCCAGGTCATAACCAGCATTCCTGTCCTCTTTGTCGCTGTATGCTATCTCAGTCCTCATCTTCGTCCTCCTTATCATCAGCCTCCCATCATGCCACGACTTGTTTCACCTTACCAGTGCCACCTCCTTCTGGAATACCTTTCCCTCGCCGCAGTATGGGACATGGCCATCCCAGAAGGTCCCCTCCTCATCCTTGTTCTCCAAGTCCTCAGTCAGAAGGATCGCTCATCGATATGTATAATCCTGTTGCTGAATCCAATATGACAGGAGATGTCTGTGACATCTAGGTTGAGACTAAACTGGCTGCTGTGTGCTGGCTCACCTGATGTCTCTCGCAGTAGCTTCAAGTATACAAAGAGGGTAATGTTACGATTTCTTTCCCATCTTACTTCTTGTTTTTAAAACATGACCAATGTATCGACTCTAGCCCTTCATTTCCTCTTGGATAATCCTATACAGATAAGTCCAATTCACTTTTGGGCTGAGTCATATCCTCTTATTCATGCTTATTCATTTCTACCTAGTAATCGGCCTGATTACTCAGTTGTCACTTGTCATCATGAGTTATTCTCTTATCTTCTGACTCATTGATTATTCTTTGATGTTCCATCACATTCTATATGACTTATCTATGGACAGCCTCATTTCCATTCAAGGCAGTATTCCCACACTGCCTCTCATTCCTCCTCACTATATAAGTCTGTCTATTTGCTGCCATGTACCTTAGTCTAGTTCTCCCTTACAATCACATCTCTTGTGCTTGTCCCCTGTCAGACTCCTGAGTGTTCTCTTCCACTTAGTCTCCCTGACCATAGTCTTTGTTCTACTCTGAGTGGACACTTCTTATCTTGAACTCCTTGAGTGTTTACTAGATGATACTCCAAACCGAATCCTTGACCCTAAGGGCTATGCTTGGACTTACCCAGTACAAGCATAACAATATCCCCATATGGTACAGGCACTTATATACTAACTATAATAGTGGTGGGAATTCCCCTCTTGATTAGAGAAGGGAATTAAACCTTATCTCAAGATGAATAAGGTTTAAATGGAAAAGCATCTGCTCGAAGTAATGGGAATGAGGCTGTATGCACTGCCTCGAAATAGAAATAGAAAGGGGCAGGGCATAAAGGTTCCCCATTAATTCAGGTCTGAACCTTAATGTAAAAATTTGAATGTTAACTAAGAAAGGAACTCTCCTAATATGGTAAAGGTCTGGAATAGAAGGGGGATAAAGCTTCCCACATCAGATGCTGTGTGAAGTAGGTATGGGATGGGAAGCTACTGACACAAAACAGAGGTGACACATACCTAGGAGAAAGGGAAACATACAGAATTGTCTGTTTATTAGAAGGGAAAAGAAACTCCTCTTCTGGAATGAAAGTCCGGGTACTCCTGGATGTCCCAGTCATACCATATCTCATCCCCCCATATGGGGGGAATGTTCTCCTGATCCTCTGGGGGTTCCAGGGAAATATTCCAATGGCTGAGTGAACTTCCCCATTCCATCTCCATGGGTAAACCCTCCATTTTGTCTGTAGAGGGGTAGAGACATGGAAAGTTCAGCTCATCAGGGTAAGGTGTCGGGGGTCGTCTCCACCATTCCATAACATTACCTTTCTCCTCCAGGTAGAGTGGATGATTCCACTCATCAATCAGCCTTTTCATCTCCAGGATAATAGAAGTTCTGGGGGCACTCCTTAAGGGAGTGATTAGGAAGTTGGAGATAGCAAGTGGGGCAGGAGTACAGAGGGCACTCCCAATAGGCATTGTGATTTCGCCCACAGTCTGGACAAAGAGTATCTGGAGGGGGAAAGGGGCAGTCAGGGTCAAGGCAGCAATGGAGAGGGTGCTCTGGGGCATGACAGTAACATCCAGGGCAGACATAGAGGTCACAGTGCCTCTGGGATTGATGGTTGTAGTTGCACCTCTGGCAATGGAAGGTGAGGATGATGGAGTCATCCTCAGGGATGTTTCAGGAGAGGGGGTGTAGTCTGTGATGAAGAGCAGGAGGAGATCTGATCCTGTCAAGGAGGGGTTGGTAATGAGGTGGAGTAGATGGGTCGGTGATTGGTACTGGGGGGTCAGTGGTATGCTCAGTGGTAGGGGATGTCTGGACCAGTGATTCCTCCAGTGGATTGGGGAGGACTCGAAGTGAACATGTATGAGTTGATTCAATGGAACTAAGATCATCTCCATCAGGGCTTGCGCTCTGTCTGATGGGTTCCAGCATTGGCATTGTCAGAAAGCTAGGTGTTGCACTTCCCATACTACCTTCTGGGGCATGTAGAATGAGCTCCCTGTTTCTAACAACTTGAGCATGAAGGCTTGGCAATAGGGCAATGACCTGGTTGATGATGATGTGGTTGACAGGGATGAGAGGAAAGTGATTGACGATTGCTCCAAATCCTCCCTCATGGAGAGACTGTCCCAGGAGGACTCCCAGGTAGATGAACTGAGAGGCTGAGAGAGAGGAGTCATTGGTGGAAAAGGGGCTGACATGGTATCCAGTTGCTAAGGAGGAGAGAGGAGTGTTTTTTATTTGGGAATAGGTATGGTAGATGGAGAGGAGGCTTTTTATTGGGGCAATTTGAGAGGAATTCCTTCTAGAGAAAATCCAATCTGAAATGTACTGAGAACGGAGGAGTTTGGAATAGAGATATCCTCTTTCCATTCTGGATATGGCTTCTAGGTCATAAGCATCCTTGACCATAGTGGTGATGAGGGAGGTTGGAGAATGAAGTAGTCCATATGGGGATATTAGAAGTTCTTGGCATGCCAGTGATAGGGGCAGTAGTCATCCTTGCAAAAGAACCAGTGTTTGGAGATGTGGGAGTTAAGGTAGTGGGCTCTTTTTTTGATTTTTTCTTTCTTTTTGAAGGAAGGTGGTCCTTTGACAATTTCAGAGATGAACTCTGTGTGCCAGCATCCAAACCATTTGTCTTGAAAGGTTGGTTGAGTGGGATAGACCATTGGCTATTTGGGGATATGGTGTGCCTTTTTATAGGCAAGGAGGGTCTCATTGGTGTTGGTAAAGTTGGCTTCTGATTCCCAGGTGTTTTCCAAATGTGGGTAGTTCTTCCATTTTACCAGGAATGATAGGTGAGATGGGGTGCCTTTGTGGGAAAGGATCTCTTCAATCTCATATTCTGGTTCCTTTTCTAGCTGAATTGGGTCATTAGTAGTAATAGGTCCAAATTCGTCGGTCTGGACGAATAGGGAAAGGAGGGAGGCATGGAACACATTATGGATTTTCCAATAACTCAGTAGCTTTAGTTTGAATGAAATCTTATTAATGGTGTAAAGGACTCTGAAAGGCCCTTCTCTTTTCAGTAATAGTTTTCATAATTATCCCCATGTTTTAAGGTTTTTGGTGGGGAGCCAGACTAGTCTCCTTTCTGATAGGGGGAGTATTTTCCAGTCTTTATCCAGGTGGCATAATCCTTTTGGATAAATTTGATGGCGGCAGAGGCCTTCTTCCAAGCTGTTCCCCATTGATCTAATGTGTATTACATGGCAGGTATGAATGACTTGGAGAGTGTGGGGAATCCTCGGGAAGTGAATCCTGTCATTAGTTTGAATGGGGAGGTCTGGGTTGTGGAATGTAATGCAGAATTGTGCACAAATTTGATGATCGGGAACATACTGCCCCAGCTTTCTGGGTTTTTATGGCAGTAGATTTGCAAGTATATTTCTAACTCCTGGTTTACCCTCTTCGTTTCTCTGTCAGTTTGAGGGTGGTAGGCAGTTGATAGTTTTGGGTCATAGTTGAGGATGTGGGCTAGTTCTTGGGTGAAGGTGCTAGTGAATTGGAGGTGTTATGATTTATTTCTAGTTTGTTACTATAACCTTGTACCAACTTTAGCCTTTCATTTCTGCTTGGATAATCCCAAAGGGATATGTCCAATTTGCTTTCAGGCTGAGTCATACCTTCTTATTCTTGCTGAATCATTCTTGCTTAGTAACTGGCCCACTTATTCATTTCTTACTTGTCATTATGAGTCATCTCGTTACTTTCTGACTCATTGATTGTTTCTTGATATTCTATTACATTCCATATGACTCATCTATGAACAGCCTTGTTTCCATTCATGGCAGTATCTCACACACTGCCACTCATTCCTATTCACTATATAAACTCATCTATCCACTGCCATGTACCTTAGTCTAGTTCTTCCTTGGAATACATCATATTGTGTTCCTTCTCTTGTCAGACTCCTAAGTGTTCTCTTCCACTCAGTCTCCCTGACCCAAGTCTTCATCCTACTTTGAGTGGACACTTTTATCTTTTGATCTCTTTGAGTGTTCACTAGACAACACTCTTCATTGAACAAACAGTTCTTTAATAACAAGGGCTATACTTGGACCTACCTGATATAAGTATAATAGGGGGCCCTGATTGGAGATTATGGAGTTGTGGAGTCCAAATTGGGGGAATACTTTTTTGATGAATAGGTTGGTGATCCCTTTGGTGATGATATTCTTTGTGGTCAGAATGAAAATAGCCTCCTCCAAAAGTCTGTGGTCCACCATGACTAATATAGTGTCCCATGGTGGGGATGGGGGAAGGTTGGTGATTAGGTCCATGGAGAGGTGTTGGAATGGATGCATAGTGATTGTGGGAATGGAGACAATTGGGGGTTGGTTAGGGTGGGTAGTTACTTTGTGTTTCTGGCAAACTGGGCATCCAGTGAGATATTTCCGTAGGAAGTGGGCCATGCCAGGCCACCAGTAGGATTCTGACATAAACTTGTAGAACCAAAAAAAACCAGGGTGTCTGGTGGTGGGGGTGTTGTAAATCACATGGGTGAGGGGAGTTTGATAGGCTTTGTTGACATAGAGGTGGTTCTGAAACCACAGGGAGTTATCCTGGTAGATCCAGTCCTCAGGGTTCAAGTGGGGGAATGCTGGTTCACCACAGTTGATGTGCAATAGGGTGTCCATTACAGTGGGATCTGAAGGTGGGGCTGAGAGTTTTTGGATGAGGATGGTGTCAATGCTTTGGATGAACACCTTGTCATTGGGGAGTTGGATGGGGGGTTCATTGAGGTCCATAATGTCAGGGTAGGAGAGCATGTTGGCAGGGGCCATTTGGCCTTCCGGGTTATGTACCAGTTTTAGATCATAATCCTGTAGAAAGAGTTGCCAGCAGGCATGTTGATATTGGCTCTTTGAAGTAAGTGAGGTTCTTGTGGTTGGTAAGGATGGTGACTGGGAACCATGTCCTGGTGAGGTAATGTCACCAGTCCTGCAAGGCAACCATTATTGCAAGGAGTTCCTGGTCATGGATGTCGTAGTTGCGCTCTGCTGGGGAGAAGGTGAAAGAGCAGTAGGCACATGGATGTAGGTCACTATTTCCATCTTTCTGCATGAGTACTCCCCTGGATGTGGCCAGGGAGGTGTCAGTCATCACCCAGAAGGGGCGTTCTGGATCTGGATACTGGAGGATAGGGGCTCAGAGGAACAGTTGTTTTAGACTGTTGAATGCATCATCCTCCATAGGGGTCCAGTCCCATTGTTTTCCTTTCATGATGAGAGTGGTGAAGGGGTGAGCAAGTTGGGAGAAGTTCAGGATGAACTTGTGATAAAAGTTGCAGAACCCTAGAAATGACCGAGTCTGCTTGATGGTCTTCGGTGGTTTCCAATCTTCAATGGCTTTTAACTTTATAGGGTTCATGGCCACACTTCCCTTCCTTAGGATCATTCCCAAATATTTGACTTGAGGAACATTAAATGTGCATTTTTCTAGTTTGAGGTATAGTTTGTGTTTGGCCAGACATGCCAACATCTTCTTGGTTCATTCATGGTGGGTTTGTTGGTCAGTGGAGTGGATGAGGAGGTTGTCCATATAAATGATGAGCTATCCTTCTGCGAGATAGTCCATGAAGATGTCATCCATTAGGGCTTGGAAGGTGGCTAGGGAGTTGCACAGTCCAAAGAACATCACAGTGGGCTCGAAGAGCCCCATAGGCATGATGAATGCTGCCTTCCATCTATCTCCTTTTGCTATTCAGACATTGTTGTATCCCCATCTTATATCCATCTTGGTAAAGATGTGGGAGTATCTTACTTTGTCGATGAGATCCACAGTGAGTGAAAGGGGGTAGGCATTTTTGATTATTTGGGAATTGGGATATTGGTAGTCTTGGCAAGGTCATAGTTTCCTGTCCTTCTTTTTGATGAAAAAGAAGGGGGCTGCTTGTGGAGAGGTCGATTGGGTGATCTTCTCATTCTTCAAGTGTTCAGTGATGAATTCTTGACAGGCTTGAGTTTCTTCTGGATTGAGTGAGTAGTTCTTTGCTCGACATGGGGTAAAGCCTGGTTGGAGTTCTATTTTGTAATCATAGCTCCATTTAGGGGATAAGCTGGTGGCAGCTTTTTCTGAAAAGACCTTTGCAAATTCTTTGTACTCGCTAGGGAGTGGGTTTGTTCTTTAGTTTCCTTGCTAGCTATCTCTGTTGATATGGTAGTTTTCCTAAGTAGTTTGTCTTCTAGGCTTTTCTGGATAATTACTTCTATGGAAGGGTGATCTAGGTCTTCAAAGATGTATTTGGCTAAGTATCATTGGGCGATTTGCAGGGAGTGGTTGTCATCTTGTTTGCATATGAGGAGTAGTTCTCTTTTTTCCCAATTGATGATGGGATTTTCTTCTGCTAGCCAGGCCATTCTGAGGATTATCAGGGTTTTTCCTTTTCCTAGGACCATTAACCCCCTTCTGGTCATTTTTCCTCCAATGGTCATTGTAATGAATCCCCACTCTGTTATACTTCCTCCAGCATTATATGATCCATTGGCATTTATGGCATTTCGCAGTTCTTTTAATTTTGATAGGGAAATCTTCCATTTTTGCACATACATACCTAGCACTTATGAAATTTCTGGTAGCCCTGCTGTTGATCAGGGCTTCTGTGTTGATGATTCCAGATGGGGTTCGAACTTGTATAGAGACAAGCATAGATCATCATTCCTTGAAAAATACTACATCTGGTGATTTACATGGGAAGTTGGATATCAACCACCATTTCCCCTTTAAAAACCCTTTACTTTAGCAATCTTGTCTAGGATCTTTGTGGATAGGATGTTGATATGCTCAGCTGGTTGGTTATCCCCTTCCTCTTCTGATTCATTGGCATATTGGTCTTTTTCATAGACCTGTCACAAGACTTGAAGGATTTCTTTATTTGTCCCCTTCTTCCCCATGAGTATCTTCTGGATATACTCTGAGGTCTCGTCTTGTTGTGGAGTGCCCTGTGTTTCCTCCCTTACCTCTCTCACTCTCTCCCTTGATGAAGAGTCAGAGGTCTTCCCTGTTGGCTTGCCAAAGCCAGGGTATTTATGGTTCCTTGTGGAGCATCCTTTCTTGTGACAAATGAAGCAGAGGCTGTTCTTTATATGCCTTGCTCTATTGACAGGTGTGAGATATATAGTGTCTATGTCCATGGCATTTGGGTCTTTTGAAGTTTGTCCAGTACTTCCTCCTTGGTATGTGAATCTCCCTCCACTTAGGTCTCAGATTCTTTTCAGTTGTCATACTTGCTTTTGTGCAGCTTTTACCCATCCAGTGAGGGTGGTGGGTTCATTGATCTGGATGATGTCCCAGGTCAAGTCATTGTTTACATTTGCAGAGGGCTCCTTCATCAGTTACTCCTGATTTGATTGCCAGCAACTGGAAATCTTGGATATATTTCTGGGTAGTTTTCACAGTAGAACCTCCCCTATCTTGTCTGAGGTTTCCAATCTTTCATCTAGCATCTGCCTTTTCTTCCTTGGATATGAAGAAGGTGGTGAATTTCTCTACAAATTCATCCCATGTTTGTTGTTTTTCTTTTTCTGTTCATGGGGTCATATACCATGCTTCTGCATATACTCATCCTCTTCCTTTTGACATTTTGTTGAGTGCAGTGACTATCTGGCTGGGATCGTCTGAGTATATATGGGCATTGACAGTGAAGTAGTTATTCATGGCAGTGATCCACCATTGGGCATCCTCATTGTTTCCTGAAAAGTCTGCTGGGAGAGTGGCCTTGATCTCCGTTATTTTTGTATCCATTTTCTTTGATGGAGAAGGCCCTAAGCTGAAATCTTCTTCTACCTTCACAGTGGCTAGTTGTTGTTGGGTGACTGCAGTGGATTGAATCTGTTCAGTGGCTTGTTCTGTAGATTTGAGGTGGGCACAGATATATGGATCATGGGTTTGGGGAGATCTGGGAGGTCTGCTGGCAAAGTATTCTGGGAGCTGGTGGCCAGGGGTGGGATGGGGAGCTGGGAGAATAGCTATCTGGGGTGTCAATCCTCCTCCTGAAAATGTTTGAGGGAGTACTGGTATGTCCACTCATGCAGAAGGGGCTGCATGTCAGGAGTGCTCAACTAGGAGAGGAGATAGTGCAAATGAGGGTGATCCATGAGTAACTTGAGGAGTACTTGGTGTGGGGTGGGTACGGGGGATAGGAGAAGTTCTAGAAGTTGGTCTGCTCCTGGAGACTTGAAGTAAGCTGGGACAGGGGTTCTTCAAATAGACTTGGAGATTGGGAAGGGGGGTTCTTCTTCTGATCCAAATTGGCCCTTAATCTTGGTGGTAGTTGGTCCTTTCCTGATAAAACAGGAAGGTTGTTAAATGAGTTAGATTCTTTTGATACAGAATGCAGGACATGGAGTTGAAGGTGCTATGTGACGAATCTGTTGAAGTTTCCTAGTTTGGATCCATACTGAACACAGATGGAGAGTATGGCAGTCCAAGTGGAAGAGAACTCAGAGGTGAGGATAAGGCACAGGGCTAAGATCTGTCACACTAGAACTTTCTTGAGAAATGGAAGTCTGTCCACCATTTCAAGGTACAGCCAGATCCATGTAGGATTGTGTAGGATCTAACTGGGGGATATCCCCATATGGTACAGGTGCTTATATACTAACTATAATAGTGGTGGGAATTCCCCTCTTGATTAGGGAAGGGAATTGAACCTTATCCCAAGATGGATAAGATTTAAATGGAAAAGCATCCGCTTAAAGTAATGGGAATAAGGCTGTATGCACTGCCTCAAAATAAAAATAGAAAGGGGCAGGGCATAAAGGTTCCCTGTTAATTCAGGTCTGAACCTTAACATGAAAGTTTGAATGTTAACTAAGAAAGGAACTCTCCTAATATGGCGAAGGTCCAGAATAGAAGGGGGGTAAAGCTTCCCATGTTGGATGCTGTGTGGAGTAGGTATGGGGTGGGAAGCTACTGATGCAAACCAGAGGTGACACATGCCTAGGAGAAGGGAAAACATACAGAATTGTCTATTTATCAGAAGGGAGAAGAAACTCCTTTTCTGGAATAAAAGTCCAGGTACTCCTGGATATCCCAGTCATACCATACCTTATCCCCCCATATGGGGGAATGTTCTCCTGATCCTCTAGGGGTTCTGGGGAAGCATTCCAATGGCTGAGTGAACTTCCCTATTCCATCTCCATGGGTAAACCCTCCATTTTGTCCATAGAGGGGTAGAGACATGGACAGTTCAGCTTGTCAGGGTAAGGCATTGGGGGTTGTATCCACCATTCTGTAACACTAGCTGTATAGGGGTGTCAGTGGTAGTTGGGCCAAATTTGTCTGTTTGAATGAATGGGGAAAGGAGGAAGACATGGAACACATTATGGATTTTCCAATGGGATGTAGATATCATCGTTCATGGAGAAGTAGTTTGCCATGGTCATGATCCACCATGTGGCATCTTCCAATTCTCTGGAGAAATCTGTTGGTAATCCAGCTCACTTTTCTGACATCCTGGTCCGATCCCTCTATGGGGGTGGTGGAGGATCGATATCCAGTTCTAATTCGTGTTCGGTTGGGTGTGACGTAGCTGTATTAGGTGGGACAGGAGTTGGATTCCTGTTGGCTGCAACAGTTTCAGTGTTAAGAGCCAGAGGTGCAGGTAGGCTCTGAGAAGGGCGACGATAGGTTCTGGTTGAATGGGGTTGGGGGTTGAGATAATGGCTAGGAGTAGTAGAGCTTCCTCCGATTTGAAATCTTCGAGACGAATCGGGGATAGGGTGGTTTCGGTAGGAGTTATCGACATTTTGTTGTTCTTCTCCCTCGGATGGGAGATCAGCAGCTGAGTAAATTCTGGCGGATCTTCTCTAGTGGGGTCTTTAGGCCCACTAGACTCTTCTTGGTAGAACAAGGAGTGAACAAGGTTCAACTAGATCTTTTGTGATGCGATCTACGGGTATAGATCCTAGACACAAAGATTTTGCCAAGTTCAAGCTGTCACTCAACAGTAGACAGGAGACTGATAGAAGTCTGGGATGGTTTGGGTAAGTCTTGCTGCATTCCCCACTTAGGAATGGCAGTTGAACCAAATACCACGTAGATTAAACATAGATCTAGTTAAGGTTCTACTGTATATGGGCAGCCTCTATTTATAGGGGAGGGGAAACTACTATGACCGTAAAGAGAGATCACAGGAAGAAGGGAAGACTGTCCATAGGGTAAAGGGTTACAGATAGATAAGCATAGGTGGGGGGAAGTGGGATCGCACCAGTGTAAGGGTGTGATCGGAAAGAAACTAAGTCCGAAGATAAGAAATAGAGTTCACACCAAGATAAGGGTAGGGCATGGATGCGATCACATCCATGCCTCATCTGTGGGCCACTCTGGCGGGGGTGTGGTCTCCTCTAGGTGGGTGGGTGGTGCTTGGATGTTCCACCATCCGGGGACTGCGTCTCCTAGGGGTTCCTCTCCCCAGATGGCTCCCTCCACTTCTCCGTTCCAGAATTGATGTCTCATATCCAGGTT
>JBBPJU010001257.1:0-13001 GCA_038088875.1 Austroboletus festivus | reverse complement strand
CTCCCCGGGGGGTTTGGGGGGGCGGGGGGGAAGGGGCCCTTTAGAATAGCCTGGGGGGGGGGGGGGGGGGGATGGGGTTCGTCGTCTTATCCAGATTGGTGTGCAATCGTGGTGGTAAGGCATCCCTTCCTGATGAAACAGGGGGAATAGAAGTAGAGTTAGAATCTTTTGATATGGAATGCAAAACATGGAGCTGTAGGTTCCAAGTGATAATAGTGTCTACTCATGGGGGAAGGCGAGGGCCGTAATGGATGCAAGTGGCGATGATGGCTTCCCGGGTGGCGGTGAATTCATGGATGAAGATAAGACACAGGGCAAGATCCTGTCGTCTGAGAACTCTCTCGAGAAACGGTAAACCATCCACTGTTTCAAGGTACAGCTGAACCACGTAGAAATGCGTAGATTCTAACTGGGGATAATCCTAATGTACATGGGCACTTATATACTAAATGGGGAAGGGATGGGAAAGGTTTCCCTTATGGGGTGTCTCCCCAGAAAGGATGTAACACCGCTATCGTATGGGGAAAGGCGTTCCTAGGAATGAAAGAGAAGCATCCTAATGGAAGAGAAGTAATACCGTAATTGACAGCATGCACTGCCAGAATGAAAAGGGAAAGGCAGTGCATGGGAATCCTCCCGCGATCATGAGAGAGGTCCCTGAATGGTTCTACAAAAGGATATATAGATCATGAGTTGGAGAAGAGTAGGTAATACCTGATCTGGCAGATGCTGTGTGGAGCGGGAAGGGTGGTCAGGTAACTAAGTGAGTTTAGAACAGATCAATATATCCTAAAGAGAAAAGGGAAAGAAAAGCGTCAATCAGAATTGAAGGGGAAAAGATCATGGGCCCTCTCCAGGTAGCTCTCTACCTCCAGTTGGTCCCACTCGAACCACTGCTCATCTCCTGGGGGAATGTTCTCTTGGTTGGCGGAAAGGGGAGGCGATGCCGACCAGATGTCAAGGGACTCTCCCCACGCTAGTGGGCTAGAGAGGTCCTCCTTGAGTTCCATCTCAACGTCAGTGTGAAAATGAGAAGAAAAAGACAGGGCGTCCAGTGCTTCAGGGAAGAGGGTCGGAGACCGTCTCCATCGTTCTGTAACACCCATTGCATTCATCAGAGAACATTTTACCTTTCCATCTTTTAAAGCCATTAAATTCCATGAATTCCATTCTTTTTTTTTAACTATTATCTTCTTTTTTAAAGAGATCACTGGGAATTATCCAATGGTCTTTCTTAGCCTTTAACTTCTGTTCCTGAATTCCCTTATTATGGATAGCATCTTTCATTTACACTTCATAGTCTTAACATAGCTACTTCATATGCTGACAGTTACAGAAAACTTTCTTTCCTATACTTCTAAAGGGAGTGAGTTTATCTCATTTCCATTTAGTGTCATATCCATACCTCTGGTTCCCTCCCAGGCCTACTCTGACTATTTTCAGTCTCTATATCCCTATATTCTATATATGCACCTCATCACTTCCACATGGAATATCAGACTTTTCACAATCAGACTTGCAGCACAGCTCTGGTTATTGGTAGTATCCAGTGTTATCACTTAAGGCCGTGAACAGATTGGAATACACTATGTGGTCATATTTATCCTCTGAGGTCAGGTCAGTCCGACAAGCATGCCGGTTGTGTCAGAGATTGAACTGACCAAAAAGGCCTGATGATCAGGTATTCAGTCATTGTATTGCTATGCCCCAGTCGCTTCCTTTCCACATCCGCCACAGCATTATTTCCAGCATCCTCAAACTTGTCCAGATCTTGCTCACCTCTTTAGTCCCCCTCATTCTCGATTCCCAGCCACCCATAAAGGATTTTATCCCTTATCATACCTCAATTCTCTCCGGGCATCAGTGGGTGCTAGAACTTATTACTGGACATCCAGATTGTATCCAATGTGAGCTTGGGATGAAGAAGGAAGTGTTTTTACAGCTTGTCCAGGAGCTCCACCAAGCCAGTCATGAGAACTCGAGGAAGGTTACACTTGAGGAACAAGTCACTATCTTTCTATATACCTGTGTAACTGGCCTCACTATGTGCCACATTGGAGAGCGTTTTCAATGCTCGAGTAGCATGATCTCAAAGTATGTCCCCTTCATTTCAATTGGTCATCTCCGATCACATCCATTTGCAGGTACTTTCAAAAAATAACAAGGATCGTCTCAGGCCTGCCATTCTACAACATGTACATCCAAATGCCTGCTAATAATATTGTTCCTTTGAAGATATGCTGTAATCCCAAGTTCTACCCATACTTTTGTGATGCCATTGGAGCAGTTGATGGTAGCCATATCCCTGCGATGCCACCTGCTTATTGCCAAGTGATCTACCACAACCACAAGAGGTTTCTCTCTCAAAATGTGCTGTTTGTTTGTGACTTTGACTTGAAGTTTATCTATTCGCTGACAGAATGGGAGGGTTCTGCAATGGACTTGCTGGTGTGGGGTGATGCAATTCGAACTGATCTGGAGATCCCACAGGGAAAATACTTGCTTGGCAATGCAGGATTTCCGCTTCAGCCTGACTTGCTCATACCATACCGAGGCACTAGATATCATCTTGCTGAGTGGGGACATGCTTCTGTTCAGTAGTACTATTCGTTCCAAGCATTTTTTTTTTGCAACTATTTACATATGTACTCCTAGCCCTCGAAATAAGGAAGAGCTTTTCAACCCGCGCCATTCGTCACTCCGAAATGTTGTTGAGTGGATCTTGGGGGTTTTGAAGCACTGTTTTCGCATCCTTCTCCTTCCCCCTGAATTTGAGCTAAGTATTCAAGAGATGATTCCTGCTGCACTTGCCACCATCCACAACTTTATCCTCACACACGATCCACTCAAAGATAATCATAGTAGTGATGCTGATGACTACCTGGATGAGAACGATGGCAGGGTGGATCACAACGATGCCACAGGTGAAGGGAATGAAGTGCCGGCCAACCCTTCAAGTGCCGTAACTATGCACAATGAAATTGCAAGTGTGATGTGGGCTGACTATCAGGAAATCCAACAGCAACAAGATCATCAGCATGGGTCGGAGGACTCAGAGGACTCAGAGGACATGGATGAAGAGAATGAGGATGAGGATATGTAGACAGCGTGTACAAAATACTTGTATTCAGGAGGAGGTAGTTACAAGTACAGATGGAATTATTCTACATGTCCATACCGCTTGGACCTGCTTCACCAGCAGAGACAACATCAAGCCGATTCAACAAGCACAAGGCATAAGCCTCATGATTTGGCAGTTCAAAAGAAAGGAACATAGATGCAAGATTTTCGTGTTTGGCAAAATGCTCAGCTATAACAAAGAGATCTTCGCCAGTAAGCCCAGGTATAGCCTGCAATGCCGTCGTAGTGTCTCACACGATGACAAGAGGGTCTTGCATATTGTTGGCCATAACGTCATGAATGGAATGAATGGCGTTAGTAATAGAATTGACTGTAATTAGCTGGCAGTGGCTCTCCTCCTCCTGGCGAGAAGATTGGCTGCGCTTGCTAGCATGCATGCTGGGGGGGATAGAAGAATTCATCATAGCTGGTCGAGATGGTGCAGAGAATAATTGGGACATTTCTGCCAACATGGCATTATGTGAGCATTTGTTACCACTGCCAGAGGTGAGAGAAGAGTTTGATTGAGAAGTGAAGGGGGCTGGGAGCACACCAGGAGCGCCGGAATTGAATTGAGCTGTGTGGAGTGCTGGAGAAATGTCCATGGCAATCGGATTAATGAGAGTAGCAGAGTTGGAATCGGACCCACTGGAGGAGCAGCACATGACACTCTGAGAGGCGGCAAATACACTAGTGTCTTCTACATCACTGGCCGATCTGTTGGCAGGTTTACCGTGTGTGCCCAACTTGCCATGCCATGCCCCACCTCTGGTGGCCATACCTTCCAGGAAAACATCCACCATCTTGTCATAGTATGGGAAGGGCTTATTGTGATACTGTTTTATCTTGGGGTGATCCTAGTACCAATTAGCTACATGGGCAATAGTAGTAGATTTGTGCATACCTTGGCAAAATCATCGAATATCAGGGTCACATATATTTGCTCCATTAACATCATTGTAGTGAACTCCACTCTTTCCTTTCCAGAGCTTGACCTGCCTCCAGGTAGCTTTGATCTGCAGCGTAAGTAATCAGCAAAGCGAATATAAATACAGCAAGCACTACATACATCTGCAAGCTTGGTCTGCATGCTTGAGTGATCCTTTGGTTTGCCCTGAGGTGGATGCTTGTTATTGACTTCATTTGCGGCAGCCATAAGTGTGGACTTTGGGAAGCCCCCCTGGCCATGTTTGGAGCAATGCTCATGTAGATAGTTGATCATTGTGTCGACATCTGGATCGGTCCACTGGACCCTTCCCCGATTGGAAGCTGACTGATTCATAAAGGAAGATTGTAGATCTTCAAGATGATGGACAATTTCTAGAAGGCAGTGATGGATATGTTCCCATTTGAAGTGAGAGGAAGCGATGGAGTCTGGTCCAAGCATGCTTGTGTATGTACAGAATGTGAAAGAAGATTCTTCAAAAGTTCAATCTCCGACACAACCGGCACACTCATCGGACTGACCTGACCTCAGAGGATAAATATGACCACATAGTGTATTCCAATCTGTTCACGGCCTAAGTTTCTCTTTTATAGTTTAGTCTTCCATTTATTCTTATGCTATTCCAGAAGTTCCATGACTCCAGAATATGATCCTTCATTTCTATATAGCCTTCTCCCCACCTCCAGTAATCCTTCATCCTATCTTTAGACTTTCCCCATATATACCTGTTCTATCTTGTATATAAGTTTGGATATTTCTTGTACAATCCTTAGTATGAATATCAACTAGAAATATGACCTCTCACCTTATACTCTGAATATGTTTGACTTTCAACTCCTCTGGTTGTCCACCCCCTTATTCTCCAGACATTATTCACCCTCCTATGGGAGTTGCCTTTGGGCACTCTCCAGAGTTGAATTGGACCTTGTCATTACCCCTGGTCACATGACCTACCTCCAACCCCACAACCTCTGTATCTCCAATTCTAAATACATGGAACATGAATCTGCAAGAGTGCAATACATAAGTCCTGTGCTGATTCCACACACCTCCTGCTATATACTCCACCTCACCTCTGTTTTCCAGGCCTCTGGCCCACTCTCTGACACTGGCCTTGTCCTTCCCTGCAACTCCCTGCACTCCTCCTCTGGCATTGTCTATTTATCTCCAAACATCACAGGAGTTGTTCTAAACACCTGACCTTCCAGATCAGAGAAGATCCAGAACTCCTGAATGAGCTGATATGGAACGCAAGTTGTGGAGCCCTAGTCTTGCCATGATGATGGTATCTGCTTTTCCTAGCCTCGGCCTGTACTGGATACAGATGGAAAGGATGGCTTGACATAAGTCGACAAACTCGGTGGAGATAAGATGATGCAAAGCTAGGCTTTGCCAGATAAAGACTCTCTCGAGGAATGGGAGGTGATCCACAGCTCCAAGATTCAGCTAGCTCCACGTAAGAATGCATAGATTCTAACTGGGGATAACTCTAATGTACATGGGCACTTATATACATAAGGGATAGGGGATGGGAAGTTATCTCTTCATTGGGGAATCCCCAATGTTGGGGAAACACTGCCTTACCCATCTGAGATAAGGTTTGATAAAAGAAAGAAGCATCTGGGAAAGTATAGAGTAAAGGCTGTATGCACTGCCTCAAATGAGAATGAAAAGGCAGTGTGCAAGAGTTCCCTGTTAGTTCAGGTTTGAACTCTCACGTGAGTATAATGACCAAGATCTCCTAGATGATTTGGAAATTAGGGAGATAAGGGTGCCCCTGGCAGACGCAGTGAGGAGCAGGAAGGGTGGGGGCATCCACTGACTGTAACTGGATAGTTATCATCTAGGGAGAAGGGAGTTGGTCAAGAGAAAGAGGACAAGTTGTCCCTCTGGTAAATGAAGTGGAAACTGTCCTGTTTGTCCCAGTCATACCAGGTCCTGTTACTCGGCTCTATGGGGATGGCATCAGTTGGAGGGTCCTCAATTCCCCAGTTGTCTCCATTGGCTGTCCACTCGTGGAGTGGATGAGGGTCCACTTCCATGCCATTCGATGAGAAGGCCAAGGAAAAAGATGGAGCATCAAGCTCCTCCAGATATGGGGTTGGCAGCCTCCTCCATCATTCCATAACATGAGCTCTAGAGGCCCCATTGAGCCTAGGGTATGAGGTAGAGAGGTACAGTTCTGAAATTTAGCCTATAAATACTGTTATGATCCTTGATAAGGATTGTCTCGGTCACCGGAAGGACTGTTTTTATACAACTTGTTGGTTATGGATGGGGAACGGGTACGACGTCGATGAACTAGATCCGCCACTGGAGGAGGAACCAGCCTGGCCTCAGGCTGACAAGTGGATGGAGTAGTGGGTCGAAAGTCAGACGATGAACCCCTCTTTTTCTTCTTTGATACCCAAAAGCTGAGTTCTACTTTCCACCTCAGTATTGGGGACACTTTAGGTCGTTGATCTACTTCAGATCTTCTATCAATGACCTCTCTGTTGATGTACCACTACTTTGGCTCTCCTCATGGAGGCCTCATTGTCTCGTCTCCCCCTTGTATGTCGGGGATCACCAGCCCCTTTTCATTTACCCTATCCTCGGACTACCTCGTTCCTTGCCTCATGTGAGGTGCGGCATTTACGGATCTCGATCTGCAGTGCCTCTTCCATTTCATACATAGGATCTATACCTTAGAGGATCACTATAAATATGGTAGCCATCTGTACTTGTAACCTCAGCTAGATCTTCACAATCACAAGCACAGTGTCTAGTTTCCTCAGTGTGAAAGAGTCACTGCAGCGAACTCCTTAGGATTTCTACTAGTCTTCACGCTACTATCGAGTGCATGCTGCGATAAAGGGTCAGACTAGGTGCTATGTACATACATCTCCTATATCTGTTGAACTACCACTTGTATCTCTGGATACTTCGAGAAGGGAGCCAGAGTCTCACGAGAGCAGACCACCCACCCCAGAACCGATTCAGGTAGACGTCGAAGAAGAAGACTTTACCCTCAGAATACCAGTACCACCCAGAAAAGAAACAATGTCAAACGCAAAGGAACTCCGAGCTGGATGCCCAGCGGACTTCTCAGAAAAAGCAGAAGATGCTAAATGGTGGATCCTATCCATGTCCGCCTACTTCTTGCTAAACGAAGACCTTTACGACACGGAAATGAAGAAAATTTTCACCTGCCTCAACAAGATGAGCAAGGGAAGAGGCAGGATATACGCTGAAGGATGGTACACCACCCATGAAAATAGAACTGACGAGGAAAAGAAGAAATACAAATATGAAAATTTTGCCATTGAATTTTCAAACTCATTCATATCAGAAGAATCCCATAAAGACAGCCGAAGAAAACTTACCCAGATGCATATGAAGAGAGGACCATCTACCATGGCTAACCTCCAGGAATACATCCAAGACTTCCAACTAGAAGCTGCAAACTCTAAAGAAAAAAGCGAAGGGGCCTTATGTGAATGGTTCGTCAAGGGACTCAACTTTGACATCTCCTCCCCAATAGTACTCCAAGGAGAACCAGACACATTGAAATCTTGGATCGACAAATCTTTCACTAGGATGAGGCAAATAGAAAGGGAAAGAGACCTCAGGGGAAATCGCCTCTCCTACTCCGGGACAGGAAATGGAGGAAGAAGCTGAGACCCAAATGCTATGGATGTAGACGTCATCAGACTTTCCCCAGTCGAAAAAGCCAAACATATCAGAGAAAACAGGTGTTTCATATGTCACCGAGTTGGCTGTTCTACTAGGAAACACCTGAGGGATCGTCCTCAGGGTCAGGAAAATAAGGATAGCCGAGGAACACAAGCGAAACCCCAGGAGAAAGTTAGGGAAGTCAAAGAGGAACCAAGCGGAGTAGCCGATGAATACATAAAGAAACTCACTAGCGAAAAGAAGGTTAATCAAGAAGATCTTCTCAGGGTGTTGAAACAGGTGTATGACAAAGAATATATGCCTATGGAAGTAGATGACGAGGCAAAGGAAGAAACAGTTGCCAAGGTGGAAGTCTAGTCCACATTTTCCAAAGAAATGATTGCTCGAATTGCCAAAGTAAAGGGTTTTTAAGGAGGGGGTGTGCTGTCGTGTCACGACTCCCTAGACTTCCATCTGTACTAGTATCAAACAATCCTGACACAATCCAAATCCCGATTCTCATACACAATCTAGATGGAAAAACCACAATCAAAACCCAAGCGCTGGTGGACTGCGGAGCAACCAATTGCTTCCTAGATTTATCATTTGCCAAAAGACATGGACTCCCCTTGGAACGACTCAGGCAACCAAGGAATGCCATAAATGCCGATGGAACAAAAAACGCTGGAGGAGAAATATGCTATAAAACCATGGTGGAAATCGAAATATCTGGAAGAAAAGAAAAAAGAACATTCCTAATCATAGGATGTGGAAAGACCGACATCATTCTCAGGATGACTTGGCTGAAACAAGTCAACCCGAACATCGATTGGTCAACTGGACATCTCTCCATTCCAGAAAGAACCCCACCAAGAAAAGATGATACTGAACCACAAAGATATCTAGTCAAATACTTGTCTTGCAACCTCACTCATCCAAACGAAGAAGTAGTAATCCAACATTGTGGAGACGAAGAAGACTTCAAAGAAATCAGGAAAACCACCATATCTATGGAACTAGCAATCAATGAAGAGAAAAAGGAGGTAAAACTCCCAGAAAAATTCAAAAAGTATGAAAAAGTATTCTCTGAAGAAGCAACCCACAAAGTACCACCATTCCAACCCTATGATCATTGAATAGACTTGGACGACTCTTTTACTCTGAAATGAGCTAAAAACTACCCCCTCAATCCTACGGAAAGTGAAGCATGCAGAAAGTTCTTAGATGAACAACTAGCAGCTGAAAAGATCAAACCATCACAATCTCCCCAGGCTTCCCCCTTCTTTTTTGTAGATAAAAAGGATGGAAAACTCCGACCATGCCAGGACTACCAATACCTCAATTCCCACACCATCAAAAACGCCTACCCCTTACCTCTCATATCCGATCTTGTAGACAAAGTCAAAGGGTCAAAAACGTTCACTAAGATGGATGTAAGATGGGGATACAACAATGTGTTAATCAAACCAGAGGATAGATGGAAAGCTGCCTTCATCACCCCGTTCGGACTATTTGAACCCACTGTGATGTTTTTTGGACTATGCAATTCCCCCGCTACCTTCCAAGCCCTGATGGATGACATCTTCGCAGACTATATCGCCCAAGAATGGCTGATCATCTATATGGATGATCTTTTAATCCATTCCCCCTCCCAAGAACTGCAAGATGAACAGACCCAACTAGTCTTACAATGAATGATGGAACATGAATTATACCTCAAACTAGAAAAGTGTACCTTCGATGCCTCAAAGGTGGATTATTTAGGAATGATTATATCGGAAGATGAACTGTCTATGGACCCCACTAAACTTAAAGCGATTGAAGGATGGCTTCCCCCAACCTCTGTAAAGGAAGTAAGATCTTTCTTAGGATTCTGCAACTTCTATTGCAAATTTATCCCCAGATTCTCCGACATTTGCCGACCACTAGTAACCCTCACTACAAAGAGCCAACCCTGGCAATGGACCACCAAAGAAAACGATGCCTTCCTCTCCCTAAAGAAACACTTCCTAAACCGACCAGTCCTATCCATTCCTGACCAAAGAAAACCATTCTATGTCATGACAGATGCCTCCCTAGGGGCTACTGGAGGTATCTTAATGCAAAAAGATGGAAACGGCGATCTACACCCTTGTGCATATCACTCCTCTACACTATCTCCAGCAGAACGAAATTACGATATCTACGACAAAGAACTATTAGGGGTCATCCACACATTAGAAGACTGGCGTCACTACCTAAGAGGAACAGAAAATCAAGTCACCATATTAACTGATCACAAAAATCTCCTATATTTCAAAGAACCCAGAAAACTCACTCGACACCATGCCCGCTGGCAACTCTTTCTACAGGACTACGATCTCACCTTCCACCATGTTCCCGGGAAAGATCTTTCCCCTGCTGACGCCCTATCGCATAAAGATCTCCCTTCCACAACCGATGACAACACGAATCTACTACTATTACCCGATAACCTCTTCATCTGAGGAATCAACATCGCCCTCCAAGAAAAGATTACCGCCTCTACCCCATCCAATCCCTTAGTACTAAAAGCCCTTCAACACCTTGATGACGGTGTCACTCTTCCTCTACCGCGTTCCTCCCCTCATGATTGGTCCTACACCAATGGAAAACTATACTATCAAAAACGATTATACATCCCTGAACCAGCCCGTCATCCCCTTGTCCACTCCCTTCACCACTCTTTAACAGGAGGCCACAGCAGCCAATACAAGACCATCCAAACACTTTCAAAGGACTATTGGTGGCCTGGAATGTCTTCATTCGTCCACCGATTTATCGCTGGGTGTCCCACCTGCCAAGCCAATAAAGTTCTCACTCACCCCGCACTGCCCCCACTGGCCCCTATTTCCACTACCGCCAGTCGCCCCTTCCAGCACATCTCTGTCGATCTCATTACTGACCTACCCCCTAGTAACGGCTTTGACAGTATAATGGTCGTGGTCGACCATGGCCTTACTCGGGGGGTAATTTTCGCTCCTACCAACAAAACAGTCTCTGCAGAAGGAATAGCTTCACTCTTTTTCCACCACGTATTCAAAAGATTCGGCCTCCATGATAAATGCATCTCGGATAGAGGCCCTCAATTCGCTTCTGCATTTGCCAGAGAACTCGCCCATTTGCTTGAATATGACGTCGCCCTCTCCACCGCCTACCACCCTCAGACCGATGGCGAAACCAAACGAGTCAATCAGGAACTGGAGAATTACCTACGCATGTTCTGCACAAACCAACTGAACAAATGGACGGACCTACTCCCCATCACAGAATTCCACCATAACTCCACCACCCACTCCGCCACCAGACAAACCCCATTTGCCGTAATGATGGGCTACGAACCACATTCCTATCCTCCCCTCAGAAAAACCTTCCTCCCCGCCACAGAAAACCACCTGAAAACCCTAGAAAACGCCAGAGAAGAAGCCAAAGCTGCCCTTATCTTATCACAACAATCTATGACAAAGAAAACACGATCAAACTTTAAACCCTGGAAGATAGGGGACAAGGTTTGGTTATCAAACAAAAATTTAAAAATCCCGTATATCTCCCGAAAGCTTGCCCCTAGAAGAGAAGGACCATTTGAAATCATTAAAGTTCTCTCTCCGATTACGTACCAGCTGAAGCTACCGCCTACCTGGAAAATCCATGACGTCTTCCACACCTCCCTTCTTTCCCCATTTACCCAAACAGAAGAGTACGGAGTTCCGTTTACCTCACCCCCCCCAATGGAGATAGATAACAAAGAAGAATACGAGATTGATCAGATCGTGGCACACAGGGGCCCACCTGCCCGCCGTCAATATCTTGTATGATGGAAAGGATATCCCTCCTCGGAAAATACTTGGGAACCAGAAAGGAACTTCACCAACGCCAACTCAATCCTGAAAAACTATAAAAACCTTCACTCCCTCTAAAACATGCATCCCAAACAACCCTCCTGTCGACTGAACTTCTACCGCTTCACCCTAACTTCTCATACACTTAACAAAAAGAACAAAAAGAAACTTCGCCAATTCTCCCATCTCTCTATTTTCGAACCAGGATGATGTGTCCACTTCTGCCAAACTCACAAAGAAGAACACGCCTTCTTCTGCACTATCGCTTATTGTCCCTATCATACCTCCCTCTGGTGACTTCACGGTGGCATACTCCGATCAAACTCACATTGATCCCCTTTGTGCTAGTTGCCCCTTCCTCTATAATTCCATCATCCCCACCTCTTTTCCTGTCAATATGAACGTTTATCTTTCTTCCGTTTCAGATATTTATATCATAGACACTCTTCCAATTTCTGAATGTCACAGACTTTACTCCCTCTTTCTGGATACCCCCACCACTCTCGAACACCTCCTCAACCATAATGATCTATGGTTCCCTTCCCCCCTCCTCACGACCGTCTTCTCCTACCGAAGCCTCACTATGGTCCGCAATGTGGCAGCCACATCACCCGACTTTCCCAACAACGCTACCAATGCCCTTGAAGAGTCCATCGAGCACATCCTGGACACCCTCCACCACCTTAACTTCGACAGAACCATCAGCTCCCTCCCAGCCGTCCCCCTCATCAACTTCGTCGAAAGAATATTCCAGGACCAGCCCCAAGTTATTCGACTCAGAGGATATCGCTCTGGAAGATATTATAGAAGTATCATCCAAGCTAGCGCTGGGAATTTCACTAATGCGATTATCTCGCCTAACCGGATCCCCCCACTCCCACGCCATGGCCCTAGCGGAAGGAATCCTTGTTCCATCACACCATCTACCTGATCATCTTCGGATGATGAACAAACCAACCAACTCCCCCTCCCGACCAGACCACCCCTCATTGATCGAATCGACGAACCTCCCGTCCCCGCTCAACAGTTGGTACCTTGACAGCCTTATACCACTCTTCACTGCAGACTCTGCAAGGGAAACGACCATACCATCACAGCCTGTAGATCCTACGTCTGCCCCCATTGCCAACTCACCGCTCCTGGACATGGTCCTCACAGATGTCCAGACCGTCCCAGATCCCCAGGGTCGGAGAACGAGGACGGATCTATGGCGTGAATCAGGGTTTCAGCCATACAATGGAGGTAATGTTACGATCCTTGATAAGGATTGTCTTGGTCACCAGAAGGACTGTTTTTGTACAACTTGTTGGTTATGGATGGGGAACGGGTACGACGTCGATGAACTAGATCCGCCACTGGAGGAGGAACCAGCCTGGCCTCAGGCTGACAAGTGGATGGAGTAGTGGGTCGAAAGTCAGACGATG
>JBBPJU010001256.1:0-13009 GCA_038088875.1 Austroboletus festivus | reverse complement strand
TACCGCACCGTGGTAATTTGTCCGTAACTAGAGATACATGTCTAGACCATCTCCTACAGTGTTTCCGAATTGATCTCATGGCACTTCTTCTGGAATTCCCGAAAGCTGAGAGCGCGCCCCACACAGACGGTGTTTCTTGTCGATATCACGTCCCTCGCGATGCTTTAAAATTAAAGGTGACATGTTTTACCCTATGTACTTATCTATGTGTCACCTGGTCAAAACGTACAAGAGATCTACAATTGAAGTGTAGTATGAGCCTTATGTGATCAATTCGCATGTTCGGAGAAGCATCATTGGGATAGTCGTGTTTCCATTCAACAACTTGGCTCGTGACCTTTCCATTACTATACCCGCAGGGTTTTGATAGCTCCTTACAGTATACACTATGAGAAAGTGTACTGTACTTCAAATATTCGCTACCATTTGGTATACCCCTCCATATCTGCCAACATGTTATATTTTCACATACATACATCTTTCTGCTCGACAAAACTCCACATTTCGCCATCTTGCAAACAACAAACTAAATATCAAATTTTGTCAAGGCTTAGTTTAAATTGTCCAAATCCCGCCGTGATTGCGACTTAGATTCGGCAATCCGCGCCGTGATTCCGAAGGTAGATGCTTCGAATCGCAGCGGTTGGACTCGCTACCTTGCCGGTAATGTCAGACCCTCATACCAGTGCGTTATCGGACCGGGTATCATGATCCATACTTCAAAAACACTGATTTTCGGCGGCAAGTTGGCCAATCAGATTTCTATAACGTTTCCAGGACACGTTCTGCGCGCGAGCCTAACAGTTACACGAGAACAAGGCCAAAGTCTCGATTAAAAATAGACCTCCTTGAAAGATATAAAACAGGCTTGGGTGAAGGATGCGAACGAGCACTGACACATTCCCCGAGCCAAGATGTTTACCTGGACAACTCTGCACACCGTGACACTTGGGAGTGTTGTACTCGCCTATGTCATCGGTCAACATATATTCAAGGTTTCAAATAGTCAAGGACATCCTCTCCCACCTGGCCCCCGAGGATTGCCATGGATTGGAAATGTTATCGGCGTCAACACAGATGCCCCATGGATGACATATAGGGAGTGGGCAAAAAGCTACGGTCGGTCGCTGGCTGCACAATCAGATGCTATATCCTAACCTGGAATCTGTACTATAAGGCGACCTCATTCACTCCCGACTTTTGGGAAAGGACGTCATCATCATTAACTCTGAAAAGGTAGCCAAGGAATTACTAGATCAGCGCTCTCGGAACTATGCAGATCGTCCGGACTTCGTCACGACGAAACTGTATGTCCTACTGTTCTTCTGTGATTTACCTTTCGAGCCCGCTCATACGGGGTCAAGGTGCGGTCAAGATTTTAATACTGGACTCATACCTTATGGAGAAAGCTGGCGACTCCATAGACGATTCTTTCACGTAACCTTTAACAGCGACGCAGTGTCCAGATTTCGTTCCCTACAGTACCGCAAGAGTTGCCAGTTGTTGCACAAGCTGTTGGCCTCACCTTCTAAATTTTCCGAGCACGTGTCAGAGTATGTCCTTGATTCATGACCATGCTTGGCATTAACTTTTCCTTAGCTATACAGCATCTCTCATCCTAAATAGCGTGTATGACTATGACCCTGTGTCCCAAAAGGACAAAGTTGCGGAGGTTGTTGCAAAGGTTCTAGAAGTCATAGTTGCTGCACTTTGTCCTGAAACTGCGCTAATCGTTGGTGCGTTCCCTGTTCGTGAGTAACACAACTTCATGTTCCTCTGTCACGCAAACTATTATGACCACATCTAGTCCTTCGTTTACCCTCCTGGCTGCCTGGAGTGTCGTTCAAAAATAAAATGGCGGCTTCGAAGAATCTTGCGCGTCAATATGTAGAAGAACCGTTCCGGTACTCGATTCAAAGGCTGGTAAGAGACACGATAGGCAGTTTTCTTCATTTACTCAGAGCCCAGCGAAGTCCACTGTCGGCCCTTCTCCATCAATGATCCATGATTCGATCCAAAAAGTTGGATCAGATTCCATTGCAACTGATGAAGCATGGATGAGGGAACTCAAGAGTGCGGCCGCGACCGCCTTTCTTGGCAATCTATTTTCCGTGCCCTGTTATGTCCCTTATTCATACGATCTCATAGCTGGTACAGAAACGGTAAGGAATGGGTCAAACTCTTCTCGACAACAACCCAATTTTAATGTATCGGGAACAGTCTACTGCCACCATAACAGCATTTTTCCTCATGATGGTACTAAACCCAGACGTCCAAAAGAAGGCTCAGGCACAGATTGATCTTGTAATCGGAAAAGATAGACTGCCAACTATCAATGATCGGGTTTCTCTGCCTTACGTGGATGCTATCGTTCGAGAACTATACCGGTGCAGTACTCCCGTTCCACTGTGTACATCAGTGATCGTTGTTACACTGGACCTTCCCGCTGATCAAATTCATTAGCTGTTCCTCGCTGTGTCCTCGAGGATGATGTTTACTTGGGGTTCCACATTCCGAAAGGAAAGTCCTTCGCTGTCTTTGTTAACTCATTGATTGCGAACCACTAGGATCACAGGCGCCGTTGTACTCACAAACCTTTGGTCGATGGCCCATGATGAAACCAAGTATCCAAAGCCGTACGAGTTCGTCCCGAGAGGCACCTCAAGAAAGACGGCTCCCTATTGCTGAACACCACCGAGCATCTGGCATTCGGATTCGGTAGAAGGATTTGTGCGGGAAGATACTTTGCAGACGCCACTGTGTGGTCCGCAGTTGCTAGCGTTCTTTCTGTGTTCTCTATTTTAAAGGCAAAGGATGCAAACGGTGTAGAAATCCCTGTGGCAGCAAAGTATAGCAGCGGTCTCGCTAGGTGAATACTTCGCACTCTACTTCTGGCCGCTTCCATGCAAGGCTAACGAGAACTGCAGACACCCACTTCCTTTTCCGTGCAATATATTGCCTAGGACGTCTACGATGGACGGCCAGAAGCTGGATGAATTGATTTCCGCGAGCACAGCATAAAGCCGTAAGGGCAATTAGCTTTGTGGGAGACGACAGTGTTTCTTGTTGGTGTCACCTTTCTAACGATGGATTAAAATTACAAGTCGTACCTATGTAGTTACTAGTTAAAACGTACAATGATATCAAATTGTCAAGTTCAAGGCTGCTGGAGGGAGCGCTGGCTCACCACGTTAATAATTGTATAGATGATAATGAACTTAATTATGGGATGTTCTGGCACATTTCAGAGAGTCTCGAGTCTGTCCTTAGTCGCAAGTTGTTCGACTCAACGAAAAAGACAATGATCCGTAGGTAACCTTAAGTAATCAATTCACTTGTTCGGAGAAACATGGGTCTGGCAGTCATGTTTCCGTTCAACAACTTGGTTCTTGATCTTTTCATTACTATATCTGCATGTCAGCCCCAGTAGAAAGCACTTTCATCGATGTGAGAACCCTGGCGACATAGTGTGATCACTGACGCTATGATGCTAAACACCACACCTTCAAGCACAGACTGCTCTCGAGCTACTCTCTCATGCTATCGACGCGGAAGACAAACATGACTATACCGAAGCGTACGCTCAGTACATGGCCGCCATAGACTATCTCATGGCAACCCAGCAAGGTGGGTGTCGAGGCTGACTGCGCACACTGCATCTGACCAATAACCGGACGTTCTTTCTTGCATTGACGGCGTCTACTTCAACCGTCCGATAGCCGAGACCAACGAAAAGTCTAGGGCGTTATTGAAAATGAAAGCCGACGAGTATCTGAACAAGGCAGAGACGATCCGGCAACGCGTGGATGACACGCAAAAACGACCCAATGAAGCTAGCCTGCCAGACAAACACCGCATTACGTCGCAGTCAATTATTCTCGATGTGAGTGCAATGGTCTCTGTGTTGTATCCGAGTGCCGAGCACCTGGCAGGTGAGATAGATTGCTGACGATGCTCTCAGGAAGCGTTCAAGTGTGCAAAGTTGGCGATAGAGGCAGACATGTCATCGAACTACGCAGAGGCGTACAGACAGTACATGAAATGCATGGACTATTTCATGTTTTCCCAACGATGTTGGTATCTTTTTTCCCTTATTCTCTCCTGCGCGCATTAGCTTAGTGACTCATTGCGAGTTAGCACAGATGAACTTGATGAACAATCGAGGTCCTTGATACGATCAGAGGTTGCGGAATATCTGTCGAGGGCAGAGAATATCAAGAAACACTTGGACTCAGTCAAGGATTCGAGGATAAAGGGGATTAATCTTGAAAGTGAGCTTCCGCGCCCTCCCGAGGCAGTTTTCTTGCACGTAGGTTACTGTTGTCTCTTATGAGCGGTCACTCTCGACTATTTTGGTGGTTTGATACCCTAGACTGCAATTGAGATCACCCAACGAGCCATAGAGCAAGATGCCAAGAGGAATTATTGCTCGGCCTATGAATTGTACAATGGCGCACTCGACTATTTTATGCTCGCACACAAGTGTGAGTTTCTGGTGTCTTTGTGGTCACACTCCGTTACTCAACTATCATCCGCAGACGAGAGAAACGAGCGATCCAAAATTGCTATACGCGCGAGTATGGAAGAGTATCTGACACGGGCAGAAGTACTCAAGAAGCGTCCTTGACGATATACCCTGATAGATTGAGTGTCAAGAGCGAGGACAACATGTACATACCGTCTTGGCTTTGCGCAATTCCATGGAACCTATAGTCAAATCGTCTCAGTTGGTTAGTTGGATCTGCCAAGAGACCTGATGTTAGTGTGATATAGCTTGCATCAGATGTTCCAAACGAATTGGACTCTTGAGCTGCTACAACTCCATGTTTGCTCAACCCTCGATTCGGTCGACCGGGTACTTAAACAACCCCAAACACCCTTTCCGACTGAACGTCACAAAGGCACTCGTCGAGCTTTACACGCCGCGCACGCCCATAACTCACCTCCATAAGATTACTGCGTCACCAAGAAAAACTCGGGATCTCCATTACTTTTGCTTTGCAATTTCCATCGACGTCCCCGCTCTCTATTGGTACGCAGACGAGCACAATTTGACAGGACACCTCCCCCCAAGGCGTCGTTCGAGGTCATGGAAGACATAACACGTCGACCATGCGCTCAAGTTGCGTTGTATGTTTGACTATACGACCGATGGCGTGTCGGTTCTCGCTCTACAACGAAGGGCAAGACACTCACCGATGAAGTTCACAAGATTGTGATTCAGAATGTGCAAGAGGTGTTACTTGGGCTCAACGAGTCTTTGCGACAGAAATGACATTTCGACGGTTATGGGTCACAAAGAAGGGCAATCAAGTGCTTCTCGCTGGGTGTACGATTGCCTACATGTATCTGGGGCCTCTTGTTGGAGAACATGGTTGAGAATATGGATATTGTACGCTATCCTTGTAGACCTGTCTTCATCATTCATGTGAACATACACAGTGCGTTCATCGTTTGAAACATCCTGTCAGTTGTCACACTGGTATCTTACTATTCTCGCGAGGCCACCCCCAACATCCTTTTCAGTCCCTGTCAACCTCCAAAAGACAGGACACATATCGCAATATCGAATTCTACGAACTCTGATCAGTTTTAACTAGTAGTGCAGGTTTACTGTCCGAGTAACATGTACAATAGAAAACATATAACGACATCATACAATACCGTGATCATTTATCTATTGAACGTGGTGGCCAGGTGCTTCTGCTCCACGAACCAGAATGGATCGACATCATAGACTTCCTGGAGAATATTATCGTGGGGTAAGCAAGCTAGGGCAATAACGAGCCAAAGGTCCGCTGACCGGATCTATCGGGTCTTCTGCACCATCCTCGTCCAACGGTTCCCATGGCGGGTAATGATCAACGATCCACCTATCATGGACACACGAGACAAGCAACGAATCAGTTGATTCCGTCTAGGGCAAAAAAGATAAACGGACAACTCGTCGCCCGAGGGCTCAGGCCTGATCTTGTCTCGGAAAAACCTCCGGATACGTTTGATAGGCCGCCTGAGTGTGTAGATAGGCATAAACGAGCAATTTCCCGTCGGATCGCATTCTTGCCGAAGAAGACCGCTAGGGGCGTCGGCCCACCAGGCGAAGCCACCCTTGCCATCCGCGCTCGTCTTGCCAGTGGGTGCCAGCGCAAGTGAAAGCTTATCGCCCGCTATGTCATAGATGCAATTATTTTAGAAACGCAGTGAATAGTGGCAGCAATGACGCACACTTGTCCGAGAGATAGAACGTGTAGGCGTCAGTGACATGCACGACCGTGACGAGCCATTTACCGATGAGCTTGTCTACTTTGTAGAGCTGTTCGAGAACTACCCTTGGTGGGAGATAGATCTGGTGAGGGTCGTGCATCGCAAAGACGGCATCAATTTTTCCCTTGTTAAATTTCCACTGGGATTTGATGGGCGCATCTGCGATACCCGGGACGTCCCTGTTGACACGTGCACATCAAGTACATACCCGTGGCGTAAACTTGGACGATGACGCACAGTCCCCGAACATCCAACACCTCCTCTTTGAGCTGCGTCTCGCGTGAATTGACGACAACATCGCTCTCCGTCGGTCCTATTTCGGGTGGATAATCTGCCATCTTAATCTTGACGCCATGTTTATCCAACTCTTTCTGGAATACAGGATGATACACATTTCCTTCTTCGACAAAGTTGCCTGTGTCGTTGTCGAACGTGCCGTATGCACCGACCTGATAGGGATATGTTGAGATGACGACATGCCAAGGATGGTAGTGATAGCGTTGACACGGACTTTGATCTCGATGTCTGGGTCTGGATTAACCCATTTACAGTATTCTCTGCGGATGAGATCAATATAATGGCGTCGCTGCAAACCTTCTGAAGGCAGCGACATGTTACAACGTGGTGGAATGGAGAGAGCTCTGATCCTTACGTAAGGTGAGCCGTAGCCATAGATTAGTGTTTACAGCAAGCTGTGCATGCACCTGGTCATTTCAGAACGCCACGTCTCAGGTTGATGTAAGGTCGCACATCAGACAGTACATCTTTTCCACTCCAGCCATGTCTCTCCTCCACGCTGACGCCTTTATGTAGGAAATGTGTATGGCAGTAACTCGCCCTAACCGAGCTTAATCGCGCGAAAGACCGGAACCGCAGAGTAAAATCACTCACTGACACTCACAGGTCACATCAATGCACCCACCTCGTCCTATCAAGACACTATTCGGTGTGAACGTTTGCACCTGTATGAATACAACCGATATTTTACCATAATCGCCCTCGAGGGATATCATCCGGCCTCTCCCCTGAATCTTTTGAAATATCCAAGTTTATGACTTTGGTGGTCCCTCTCGAATGACTCTACAAATATCACAGCCATCGGGCCCACACTCGTCAAAGTGTTGCTGCTCCACGGCCGCAAACGGGTCCACAGCGTAGACTTCCTAAAACACAAGACACTCTATCAGTCGGTTATAAACAATGGCAATGACAGCACTTACCGGATCCAGCTCATCTTCTTCGCCATCCTCGTCAAGCGGATCCCATGGTATGGATTGATTGTACCATCTGGTATGCTCAACGTTAACCCACATACACACAAAAGACGGACGGAACTGACAGCTCGTCGCCAGATGGTTCAGGCCTGATCTTGTCAATAAACACCCTTCTGATGCGCTTGATCGGGCGCATCAGCAGATAGATAGGCATGAACGAACAGTCGCCAGCTGGATCGGATGCTTGACGAAAAAGTCCATTCGGGGCATCGGACCACCAGCTGAAACCATCCTTGGTACTTTCCGATGGGTTCCCAGCGGTACCAGAAGTCGATGTATTTGGTACGAGAGCAAGAGAAAACTTTCCACCCTTTGCTGTTTAATCCAGCACGATTAGAGACATGCGCCACAATGACCATCATGATACGGAGACGCACACTTGTCAGAGAGATAAAATGCGTACGCGTCCGTGACGTGAACGACGGTGAGAAGCCACTTGTAATAGAGCTTGTCCACCTTGTAGAGAGGTTCCAGTACCACTCTGGGCGGAAGATGGATCTGATGAGGGTTGTGCATCGCAAACACGGCGTCCGTCTTGCCCTTGTTGAACGTCCACGTTGATTTGATCGGTGCGTCTTCGATACCCGGAATATCCCTATCGACATCACAACATCAACCTTGTTGTCAGAACGAGTGTGAAGAATCACGATGCACAATCCTGCCGTATTCAACTCCTGTTCCTTGACCTCAGTCTCGCGCGACCAAACGACGACGTCGCTCTCCGTCGGTCCAACCTCTGGCGGATGGTCAGACATCTTGATCTTGACGTTATGCTTGTCAAACTCTTTTTGAAACTCTGGGTCGTAAATGTTCCCTTCGACCTTGAAGATCCCTGTCTTCTTATCAAGAACACCATAAGCGCCGACCTAGTAGATAGCAGTGTCGTGTCGATCAGACATCGCGGTCAGAAAGCCAGACGGTGTAGTGTACCTCGAGTTTCTTCGTCGGGTCTGGGTTAACCCACTTTGAGTAGGCTCGACGAACGAGATCAATGTAGTGACGTCGCTGTAGACCTTCGGATGGCAACGACATGACTGCGGTGGATTGTGGTAGAAAGAAGGAAAGGCGGCGGCTAAGTATTGCCAAGCAGGGTCGTTCCAACTGTCATTCTTTTAGGTAGGCATTTCGGCGCCTGTAGGCGAGCAAACCAATCAGGCTAGATGTGGGCGTCGGCGGTCATTTGGCTAAGGAACCACCGAGATAAAGAAATCAAACATCGAGAGCGTTGCTGATTCTGTACGGGGATGGTTAAGGGCCTTACCGATATTGTACATGACCGCGTTGGTGCCAGACGAGATTTTTTAGCAACATTAGTCTCACCACCAATCCGAGACGTATCTTTGGTAACATATCTACACCATTGCCAATTCACAAGTGCAAATGGGCAACCCCATCAAAGCAGTACTTGTTCGTTTTACATGATAATAGTGAAGAAAACTCAAAAGAGATGGTATACACACAATTGTGTCAAGTGCAAGTCAGTAAGAATATCAATCAAAGCGAGATGGGAAAGAGGATGAGCAATGGTACAGTAATATCGCTCAAGGATCGGCAAACGGGTTAGCTCTCGAGACAGTCTGACACGTCTTCCTGTGAGCCCATGATGAACAAGATCACCAACAAACCACACTCACCGGACTGAATGCCTCTTCTTCGCCGTCCTCGTTAAGCGGATCCCATGGAGGGGAAGGAGTGTACCACCTAGAATAGACATATGCCAGTTAATAAACGTGTACACATAAACCTGGCTGGGATGCTACTGACAAGTCATCACCCGTTCGTTCGTCAGTCTCCTCGCCCCGGAAAAATCTATATCGACGAATAGGACGCTTCAAAGCAAAGAGAGGCATGTACACATAATTCCCCGCCTTGTCACACGCCTTGCGGAGGAAACCACCTTGCATGTCAGCGGCCCAACTGAATCCATCGTTGACGTTCGCGTTTGCCCCGACAGCATCAGCGACGGGTGATTTGGCAACGAGTGAAAGAGAAACTTTATCGCCCTCTAATAGATGATGATGCCCGTGGTTAGCAAATGTTACATAGATGATAAAAAAAAGACAGTATTCCCCACTTTTTTCAGAGAGATACATGGAGTAAGCAGGGCAGACGTGAACTGCCGTGACGAGATATTTGTCGATGAGCTTGTCGACCTTGTACAGATGCTCTAATATCACGTTGGTTGGAAGAAAGACCAAGCGAGGACGGTGCATGATAAGAACGGCTTCTTGCTTGCCACACTCGTACGACCACTGGCCCTTGACAGATACGTTGGCGGCGCCTGCGACGCCCCTAGGACGTATACCCACGATCAGGTTCATGCCTCGTACAGAGGCAAAACAAACGACGCACGCTTGATTGTCCATGTTCACGTCCCTGCGTTTGGCACCACAAGAGTTGATCGTGAAATCGTCTTCCGGCGGGCCTTGTTTCGGAGGGTGGTCGGCCAAGTTGATGTTGATACCACACTTATCCAACTCTTGTTGGAACTCGGCGTCATAAATGTTGCCATACTGCACAAAATCCCCAGTATTCCTATCGACGGTGCCATACGCACCGACCTGCATGTCAAGCACAAAACACAGTGGTTGGTGATGATAGCGATGGAGCGATCGCAGTGAAATACCGACCTTGATTTCGATGGGTGGGTCCCAATTGACCCATTTAGAAGAGAGCTTGTAGACGAGGTCGACGAATTTACGTTGCAAGAATTGGCCCGACGGTAACATGGCGAAGCGAGCTCACTACAATTAGGAACACGAGGCGTTGTGGGCAACGGGGAAGAAATGTGACCTGACCTCGTGTACTACATCTCTTTACGTGAGGATTGGGCGTTTAAACTTCAGAATTTGCGACGAAATGGTAGCTGTGGTTGTTATGTTGTTGTGTAGCCATGACGCCTCGAAGAGTGTCTGTGAGTTGATTAACTTCTATCTTACGCTAATCGCGGACACAAGTTCATCGGACTCACTCTGGCAGCATTCCTGATCAACTCACGAATCCATCAGAAATACGGATCCAGCCCGATATCCAGCTTGAAGAACAGCGAATTTACTTAAATGTCCATAAACCGAAGCACATGCAAAGGAAATCATAGTATCATACACTCCGTCATGTGAAATGTCTCGAGGTAAGACAGCCAAGAATGAGTATCATAAACCGTAGTAAGCGCCGTTTCAATAAGCTCACTCTTGGAGTAGATTAACCGCAGAGATGCTCTTATGTATTCCTATAAGCAACAGACCATGATTGATATCGTGGCAATCACTCACTGGACTCAATGGTTCTTCCTCGCCATCCTCATCAAGCGGGTCCCAGGGTGGATAGGCATTATACCACCTGGAGACGAACGCCATCAACATCAGGCTGTCTCGAAAAGCACACTATACTGACAAGTCATCCCCCGTTGGGTCCGGTTCAGCATCATCCCGCATCAATTTCCAGTGTCGCCTCAGTGGGCGTCTCAGAGAAAACAGAGGTGTAAACGAATAGCTCCCCGTTTGATCACATGCTTTACGAAGCAGGCCACCTTGAATGTCGGCCCACCAGCTGAATCCGCCACCACCGCCTACAGTCAGTCCAGGGACACCACCCACCGGTCCTTGAGCGACAAGTGCGAGAGAAACCTTGCTGGTGCCTGTGTACGTGATAAACATTGGCGAATCATATGGAATGAAGCGACGTCTTACTCTTGTCCGAAAGATACAGCGAATACGCAGGGCAGGTCTGAATGTTCGTCACGAGCCACTTGTCGACAAGCTTTTCCACTTTGTACAGATGTTCCAGGATCACGCTTTGAGGTAAGAAAGTTAGACGAGGACGTTGCATGATGAGGATGGCCTCTCGCTTGCCACCTTCGATCGACCATTGGCCTTTGATCGATGCATTGGCAATACCTGCGACGCCTCTGGAGTTGTAGACAGATCACGGCTGTGGCATATCACGAGGCACAACGACAACGCACATTGCATTATTGATATTCAACTCCGTACGTTTGACCCCGCTTGACGTGATCGTGAAATCATCTTCTGCCGGACCTTCTTTCGGAGGGTAATTAGCCAACTTGATCTTGATCCCCTGCTTATCCAATTCATTCTGGAACTCGGGATCATAGATATTGCCTTGTGTCAAGAAAGTCCCCGTTTCCTTGTCGACAGAACCGTAAGCGCCGACCTGAGAACGTGTTCAGATAACCCGATATCAGACGAAGTGATCGCTATGGGACCAACTTTGATTCCGATGGGTGGATCCCAGTTGGCCCATTTGGTAGATATTTTGTAGACGAGGTCAATGTATTTGCGTTGTAAACAGTCGGATGACATCGTGGCAAGATCGCTCGTTAGATAGCAAAGGGGTAAGGAGGGAAAGCGCGCAAGCCTTGCGTATTACATAGCCTTTGCGCGCTTGATATGACGTTGAGGTAGTTGCACCGTCCAAAGAATTATCTCTGGTATGATGATCGCCGAAGAGTATAAAATGGAGCGATGAACATAAAACTAGCACCGAAACGTATATTGATAAAGCACATAGGACACCACTAGTTCAACATACCCGTAGGCTCTGGCGGAAGGCAACGTCCACGTAGCAACTGATATGCATATTGGACGGACACATAGACCTACTTCTCGGTCCATGGAAAACCACCACCACGAATGAAGGTGGTGGTGTCTGCTTGAAAGAAGGAAAACGAAACGAGATGACCTCATAACAAATGTGAGGTTCTAGTGCAACTGGATCCGAGGATTCGTCAACCCTAGTAGTAGGATGGGAGAGCGATTTCATCACGAAATTCCCGGTAATGTAATTAGGTTGCAGGATCTTGGTAGGAGTTTCTTGCCTTTCTCGCGTTTCCTCGCATCTATATGCAAGTAATTCAGACCACTACAACGCAACGATTGGATGGCACAAAGACCAATTTAGTTGTATAATGATTACACTTCGCCCCAATACTGACACCTACGCCGAGGGCAAAGGAAAGGTGATAGTAACGCTGCCTAGGAAGTTCCTTGAGAAGGTGTCGACAATCCTAGCTCGTTGAGGTGAAGCAAGAATCGAGCCGCGTCGCTGAAGGCGCAATAATCGACAGACGGGTGTTGTTCTGCCACTCGCTGTAGAGTGAGACAGACTGCCAAGAACGTCGGCGAGGTCAACCGCACCTTAAGCGGAGGAAAGTAGTGTATCTCTACCAGCTCACCGTTGCAAATACTTCAGCTTAGCAGCGTGCGTCACGATGACCACCTTTGAGTTTGGGCCCCTAGATGATGATCGGATAAGCACTTCCAGCACTTACATTGCAGGATGCCAGGCATAATATAATACAAGTGATTTAGACACTAATTCCACATGTCGACATAATGAATCTAGTTGAGATACAGGCAGCGATCATAATTTCCATTCTGATTGGCGCCCCACCATGTGGGGAAAAGGTGGGCAGTGCCTGATGCGCCTTGAACAGCAAAGGATAGAATAAA
>JBBPJU010001255.1:0-13024 GCA_038088875.1 Austroboletus festivus | reverse complement strand
CACTCCGGACTTGGCGGCGAGGAGTTGGAAATCCTGGATATACTTCTGGGCATTCTTCATGTTTGAAGGGCCTCTGTCTTGGCGGAGATTTTCGATATTTCTCCTGGCATCTGCAACCTCCTCCTTGGATACAAAGGAGTTGGTAAAGCATTTGACAAACTTGCTCCAAGTTTTGTCTTCATCTGGCATGTTCACATCCAAAGTGAACTATCCCTCGGCAAATACTCTTCCCCTCCCTTTTGGCATCTTATTTAATGTGGTGACCACTTTGGCCAGGTCCGTCTTGTATATTTCCTTGTTTACCGTGAAATAATTTTCCATGGCTCCTATCCACCATATTGCATCTTCACTATTCCCAGAGAAATCAGCCAGAAGGGCTGCTTTTATTTCTGTGGGGGCCATCTCTTCTTCGTCATTGTTGAGTGGTTCTGCTAATTCTCTCTTGATTTGTTTCCAACCTTTCGCGAATCCAGGCTTAGATCTCCACTTCCCTGTATCTGAGGCATGGGCAGAGAAGTACTCCGGGAGGGGGTGGGTGGACGGAGTGGGGAGTGGGGCTGATGGGTGGACAGGGGATCGGCTAGTGAATACCTCCGGGTCCAATCACGGATCAGGGGACAGGCCTCGACTGATCCAAGATGCAAAAGCAGGAAATGCAGATAAGGATTCTCCTTGAGTAAGGACTGGAGGACTCACTGAGGAATGGGAGAGGGGGAGAAGAGGAGTTCCAGTAGTCGCCCGGCTCTGGGGGCGTCGAAGTGTATCTGGGATAGGGGCCCTATGTATAGAGGCGGAAGTGGGGGAGGGAGTTGCTGTTGTTCGTCGTCTGATCCAGGTTGGTGTGCAATCTTGGGGGGATAGTGTCCCAACCTGTAGAAACAGGGGGAGCAGAAGAAGAACTAAATTCTTTTGATACGGAACGTGGGATGTGAAGTCCAAGCCATTCAGCGATAAGCTGATCAAAGGCTCCTAAGTGTGGTCTGTACCTAAGGCACACGGCAAGGACCGAGAGTCGGGTGGCGGCGGCTTCATGGTAAAGGATGAGGCAATAGTTCAGAGTCTGCCTGAATAGAACTCTCTCAAGGAAAGGTAAACCGTTCACCTTTCCAAGGTACAGCGTAAACCTTCACGTAAGATCGCATAGAATTTAGCTAGAGAGCTAACTATAATACAAAGGCACTTATATATGTAATAGATGGAGATGGGAAAGTATTCCTCAAGTCCAAATGGAGAATAAGTCCAACCCCATTCAGGATTGGAGAATGGAAAGTGTCCATAAGGGAAATAGCCTTTAATATATCACGCACTGCCTATAGATAAAAAGGGAAGGGCAGTGCGTGGAACCTCTCCTAATTGAGGAGAAGGTTCAAACCTAGTCTCTAAAACAGATACATCAATTCAGCAGGGAGAGGAAGAGGTAATACCGCATCTGGCTGCTGTGGGGAGAAGGTATGGGTGATGTGGTAACTGACTATAACTGTGGGTGAACGAATGTATCCTAGTTGAGAAAGGTAAGTCCATTGAAGATGGGAAGAGAAGAAGGCAAAAGAAGAATTAGAAGCTAAAGAAAGGGAAACGGATGCTCCACTCAGAGAAGAAACTCCGCGATTTCCTCGGCATCCCAACTGAACCACTCAGGGTTTCCCGGGGGAACGTTCTCCTGGTTCTCCAGTAAAGGAGGAGACGCATTCCAGATGTCTAGGGAATCGCCCCAGGCAAGCCCACTGGAGAAGTCCTTGTCTATGTCCATTGCCTGCTCCGAGGAAAAGAAAGAAAAAGATGGAGTGTTCAACTCCTCCAGGTATGGAGTTGGCGACCATACCCATCGTTCTGTAACAAGTTACACACTGATTGAGCTCTCCGAATTAAAAACCCTTTGCTCGCTCTACCCGGTTCCTGAGTTCTTCTGTGCTTATTTTAGTGACAGTTTCCTCCTCCTCTTCTCCTTGGTAAACGGGTTCTTCATACACCTCTTTGAGAATTTTGATGACATCTTCTTCTTTTACATCCTTGTCTCCGAGAACTTTAATGTAATCGGCGATTGCTGATGGTGCTGGGGTAATGGAGATTTCCTTCTTTTGTTCCTTCTTTTGGAACTTAGTGTGGGAAGATATTCCTGATTGCAGATGATTCCTGGTGGAGCACCCTACTTTGTGACAAATGAAGCATCGATTTTCCTTTACATGTTTGGCACGATTGAATGGAGATAGTTTGATGACATCGACATCCATTGCATTAGGGTTGCACATTTCTGCTTTGTATTGATTCCCTTTCAGGTCTCGAACTCTCTCGATCTGTCTCATTTGTCTGTGACTGGCTTCGACCCAGTCTTTAAGGGTTTCCAGCTCCTTTACAGCTATAACTTTTTCTGCGATCAACGGATTGAAGCCTCTAATGAACCATTCAATCAGGGCGGTATCATCCGTCATCTTAGCTTTTCTGGCATAGAGCTGGAAGTCCTGCATATATTCCTGCAACCTTTTTGTCATAGGAAAGGAGTCTTTGTCCTTCTGTTTGAGAGCAGCTAACTTCCTCCTGTGGTCCAAGTGGTCCTCCCTGGATGAAAATGCCATGAGAAATCTTTCTTTGAAAGCTTTCCAGCCTTCAGTATCTGGGACTGTTCCTCCTTCTCGCTGATTGTAGTATGCTTCGGAGAATGTCTTTCCTCTTCCCTTGCTCATCTTATTCAAGGCAGTGTTGATTCTGTCTTGGTCATAGGTATAGATATCATCATTCATGGAGAAGTAGTTGCTCATGGTCATGATCCACCATGTTGCATCTTCAGATTCTCCAGAGAAGTCTGTTGGTAAACCTGCTCGCTTTTCTGACATCTTGATCCTCTCCCTTCTTGTGGGTGGGGATGGGTCAATGTCCAGGGCTAGTTTTGCCTCTGTTGGTTGCGATGTAGCTGTATTAGATGGGACAGAAGTTGGAGTCCTGTCAGCTGCAACAGTTTCTGTGTTAAGGGCCGGAGATGCGGGTTGGCTCTCAGAAGGGTGACAATAGGTTCTGGTTGAATGGGGTTGGGGGTTGAGATGATGGCTAGGAGTAGTAGAGCTTCCTCTGATTCAAAATCTTTGAGATGAATCAGGGATGGGGTGGTTTTGATAGGAGTTGTCAACATTTTGGTTTTCTTCCCCCTCAGATGGGAGATCAGCGGCAGAGTAAATGTTGACGAATCTTCCCTAGTGGGGATTGAGGCCCACTAGACTCTTCTTGATAGAACAAGGAGTGAACAAGGTTCAACTAGATCTTTTGTGACATGATCTACAGGTATAGATCCTAGACACAAAGATATTGCCAAGTTCCAACTGTCACTCAACAGTAGACAGTAGACTGATAGAAGATCAGAATGGTTTTGGTAAGTCTTATCGGTGACCTTCACTTAAGGGGTGACTGTTGAACCAAATACCATGTAGATTAAACGTAGATCTAGTTAAGGGATTACTGTACATGGGCAGCCTATTTATAGGAGAAGGGAAAACTACTATGACCATAAATAGAGATCACAGGAAGGGGGAGGGGCTATCTATAGGGTGAAGGGTTATAGGCGATAAGCATGGATGGGGGAAGGAATGATCACACCAGTGTAAGGGTGTGATCCAAAAGAAACTAAAGTTCAAAGATAAGAAATATAATTCATACCAGTATTTCAGAAGGGGCATGGATGTACTACATCCACACGGGGTCGGTGGGCCACTCTGGCACAGATGTTGTCTCCTCTAGATGGAGGGGTGGAGCTTGGACATTCCACCATCCTGGGACAATGTCCCCTAGTGGCTCCTCAGGCTCTCCCCAGGTCGCTCCCTTGGCCTCTCCATTCCAGAACTGATGTCGCATATCCAGGTTCCCTCCATATGCGGCTGTGGAAATGTTGGTGTTTAGCCATGGGCGATCCCCTTCATGAGGAAAAACAGTGGCCCTCCATGGGTAGTCCACATGGTGCATGACACATTTCTTAAAGGAGTGAACCTTATTCTCGATAAGGGGACCAACTCTTATGGGAATATCTTCCCATCTCATCCCCATTCAGTATATAAGCATCCTTGTATTATAGTTAGCTCTCTAGCTAAATTCTACACAACCTTACGTGAAGTTTACGCTGCATCTTGGAAAGGTGGACGGTTTACCTTTCCTCGAGAGAGTTCTCATCAGGCAGACCCTGAACTATCGCCTCATCATCTTCCACAAGGCCATCGCAGCAAGAGAGTCTATTCTTGTGGTGTGTCTACACTTTGGTCCCAACCTCAGAGCCTTTGATCAAGCCATCACTCAGAAACTCAGACTTCACGTCCTATGTTCCATATCATCTTGCCTAACTGGATCTCCCCTCTTCCAAGGAGTGGCCCTAGTGCAGATGATTCAGATTCCCAATCACCTACTCCTGACCCAGTTGATGATGAACTTACTTAAGAAGGAACTTCTTCGTCTCCAGAACCTCTTCCTACCCCACCACCCCTTATTGACTGAATCACCTCCATTGTTACAATCTCTGACAGAGATTACCTTGGTCACAGGAAGGATTGTTTTTGTACTATGTGTTGGCTCTGGATGGGGAATGGCTATGATGTGGACGAATTGGATCCTCCTCTGGAGGAGGAGCCGGAATGGCCACCAGCAGACGAGTGGTGACTGGAAGTGGGCTGAAAGTCATTTGGACGGACCCCTTATTTCCCCTTTGATACTCAAAAGCTGAGTTCATTTTTCCACCTTAGTATTGGAGATGCTTTAGGTCATTGATCTACTTTAGATCTTCTATCAATGACCTCTCCATTGATATACCAGTATTTCGGTTCTCCTCATGGAGACCTCATTGTTTTATCTTCCATTCCCCTATTCCAGTATGTTGGGCATCAATGCCCCTTTTTCATTTACTTATCTTCAGACTACCTCATTTCTTTGCCTCATGTGAGGTGCAGCATTTGTGGATCTCGATCTGCAGTGCCTCTTCCTTTCCACAATAGGGATCTATACCTTAGGGGATCACTATAAATACAGTAGCCATTTATACTTGTAACCCCAGCTAGATCTACACAATTACAAGTGTGGTGTCTAGTTTCCTCAGTGTGAAAGAGTCACTGCAGCGATTGAACTCCTTTGGATTTCTACTAGTCTTCATGCTACTATTGAGTATATGCTGTGATAAAGGATCAGACTAGGTGTCACACTTGTCCAGCATAACATTAGATCTAGCTGAACTATCGCCCCTTGTATCTACAAGAAGGATACCCATCAACAGACAAGATTTCATCAAGAAGGTATACAGTACCGGTGGACTCCAACTCAGATCACCCACTAGTGGACGATCAAGCTGAGGCCATCAGAAACACCCCAGTTCCTCTTAGATCTATTCACATCCCCAGAAGAAGCAGAATTGCTGGGACATCTCATCCACCCATCACCAGTCAACACTGCTCATATCAAAGACCTTCTACATCAGAACCTGCACCTCCGATCCTTACTATTGAGACTGTCTTTGCCAGAAGGGATCCATCTCCTATACCTATTGAACTACCACCTCTATCTAAATTTGAGAAGGGAGCTAGAGTCTTACGAGAGCAGACCACCCACCCCAGAACCAGAACCGATTCAGGTAGACCTTGACGAAGAAGATCAAGACCCTACCCTTGGCTTACCAGAACCAAAGAAAAAAATGACCACTAGGGAACTGAAGGCAGGATGCCCCACAGATTTCTCAGGAAAAGCAGAGGATGCCAAATGGTGGATCCTATCAATGACAGCATACTTCCTCATGAACAAGGATCTCTACGATACCAAGAATAAGAAGATCTTAACCACCCTTAACAAGATGAGTAAAGGGAGAGGAAGAGTATTCGCCAAAGGATGGTATATATCAAACGACAGCATAACTGATGAAGAATAGAAGAAAAAGAAATGGGAAGACTTCGTGCATGAATTTGCAAACTCCTTCATATCTGAAGAATCTCATAAGGATAGCCGATGAAAGCTCACTCAGATGCATATAAAATGGGGACCATCCACCATGACTAATCTCCAAGAATATGTCCAGGACTTCCAACTCGAAGCCACCAACTCTAAAGAAAAGAGTGAAGGTGCATTATGCAAATGGTTCATCAAAGGACTCAACTTTGACATCTCCTCCCCCATTGTTCTAGTAAAAGAACCAGATATGCTGAAAGAATGGATAGAAAAGTCCTACCAAAGGATGAGGCAGATAGAATGAGAAAGAGACTTATGAGGAAATCACCTCTCCTACTCTGGAATCAGAGGAGGAGGAAGAACAAAGGACCCAAACACTATGGATGTAGATGTCATCAGACTTACCTCCATCAAGAAAGCCAAACATATCAGGGAAAACCAATGCTTCATATGCCATAAAGTTGGTTGTTCTACTAGGAAACATCTGAGGGATCACCCTCAGGGACAAGGAAATAGCCAAGGAAATCAACCAAAACCCCAGGAAAAAGTCCAGGAAGTAAAAGAAGAACTGGTGAGAGTAGCCAATGAATATGTAAAGAAACTCACTAGCGAAAAGAAGGTTAATCAAGACGATCTTCTTTGAGTACTGAAACAAGTGTATGATGAAGACTATATGCCTATGGAAGTAGATGACGAAGGGAAGGAAGAAACAGTGGCAAAGGTGGAAGTCCAATCCACCCTATCCACAGAAATGATCACTCGAATTGCCAAAGTAAAGGGTTTTTAAAGAGGGGGTGTGAAATCATGTCATGACTCCCTAGACTTCCATCTGTACTAGTATCCAAAGATCCCGATGCAATCCAAATTCCGATTCTCATACATGATCTAGACAGAAGAACCATGATAAAAACAAAAGCCCTGGTAGACTGCAGAGCAACAAACTGTTTTATAGATCAATCATTTGCAAAAAGACACAATCTACCCCTAGAAAGACTGTGACAACCCAGAAATGCCATCAACACTGATAGAATGAAGAATGCTGGAGGAGAAATATGATATAAAACAACAGTGGAATTAGAAATAAGTGGAAGAAAGGAGAAAAGAACCTTCATGATCATTGGATGTGGAAAGACTGACCTAATCCTAGGAATGACTTGGCTAAAGAAAACCAACCCCAACATCAACTGGACAACAGGAGAACTGTCCATCCCAGAAAGAACCCCAATCAAAAAAGAAGATATGGAACCACAATGATACTTGGTCAAATACCTATCTTGTGATTTAACCCACCCAAATGAAGAAGTAGTCATTCAGCATTGTGGAGATGAAGAAGATTTCAAAGAAATATGGAAAACCACAATATCCACTGAATTAGCCATTAATAAAGAAAAGAAAGAAGTAAAACTCCCTAGAAAATTTGAAAAATACCAGAAAGTATTCTCCAAAGAAGCCACCCATTCTGTTCCCCCCTCTAGACCTTACAATTACTGGATCGATTTGGACGACTCTTTTACTCTGAAACGAGCTAAAAACTATTCCCTGAATCCTATGGAAAGTGAAGCATGTAGAAAGTTTCTAGATGAACAGCTGGCAGCAGGAAAGATCAAACCCTCGAAATCTCCACAAGCCTCCCCCTTTTTCTTTGTTGACAAAAAAGATGGAAAGCTCAGACCATGTCAGGACTACCAGTATCTCAACTCTCACACTATAAAGAATGCCTACCCCCTACCCCTTATCTCTGACCTAGTCAATAAAGTAAAGAGATCAAAAATCTTTACCAAAATGGACGTACAATGGGGATACAATAATGTTCTAATCAGACCAGAAGATCGATGGAAGGCAGCCTTCATCACCACCTTTGGATTATTCAAACCAATGGTGATGTTCTTTGGGTTATGTAATTCCCCCGCGACTTTCCAAGCTCTAATGGATGATATGTATCTTTGCCAATTACATCGCAAAAGAATGGCTAATCATATACATGGACAACCTACTAGTCCACTCTCCTTCTCAGGAATTACAAGATGAATGCACCCAAAAAGTACTACAACAGATGATGGAACATGAACTATATCTGAAATTGAAGAAATGCATGTTTGATGTATCAAAGGTAGACTATTTTCTCTGAGGACAAACTATCAATGGATCCCACCAAACTAAAGGTGATAGAAGGATGGCTCCCACCAACTACAGTTAAAGAAACCAGATCTTTCCTAGGTTTCTGTAACTTTTACTGAAAATTCATCCCTGGATTCTCCGACATCTGTAAACTCTTAGTAAACCTCACCACAAAGAACCAACAATGGCAATGGATGCAAAGAGAAAATGATGCATTCCTCACTCTGAAAAAGCACTTCCTCAGCCACCCTGTACTAACCATCCCCGACCCAAAGAAACCCTTCTACATCATGACAGATGCCTCTCTAGGAGCTATAGGAGGTATTCTCATGCAGAAGGATGGAAATGGAGACCTTCACCTATGTGCATATCGATTATCCACCCTCTCCCCTGTAGAACGAAACTATGACATCTACGACAAGGAACTTCTAGGCATTATACATGCTCTAGAAGATTGGAGATATTATCTATGAGGAACAGAAAATCAAGTAATGATCTTAACAGATCACAAAAACCTATTATATTTCAAAGAACCATGAAAACTCACTTGACGACATGCCACATGGCAACTATTCCTCCAAGACTACAATCTCACCTTCCTTCATGTACCAGGAAAGGATCTGACACTAGCTGATGCCCTATCCTGAAAAAATCTTCCCCCCACTGCCACTGATAACAAGGACTTACTCCTCTTACCAGACAATCTTTTTGTCCAAGGAATAGACCTAGCACTCCAGGAAAAGATCTCCCACTCCTCCTCATCTGACCCTTTAGTACTGAAAGCACTCCAACACCTAGATGACGGGGTCACTAGCCCTCTTCCCTGCTCTTCATCAAAAGACTGGACATTCACCAAAGGAAAATTATACTACTAAAAAAGACTTTACATCCCCGAACAAGCCCATCACCCCCTGGTACACTCCCTCCATCACTCCGTAACTGGAGGACATAGCAGACAATACAAAACCATCCAGACCCTCTTCAAAGACTATTGGTGGCTGGGAATGTCTTCCTATGTCTGCTGATTCATCGCCGGTTGCCCCACCTGCCAATCCAACAAAGTCCTCACCCACCCAACTGCACCCCCTTTAGCCCCTATCCCCATGACTGCATCCCACCCATTCCAACACATATCCATGGATCTTATCACTGACCTTCCCCCTAGCAATGGTTTTGACAGTATTCTGATTGTGGTCGACCATGGACTTACTCGGGGGGTAATTTTCATCCCAACCAACAAAACAGTATCTGCAGAAGGAATAGCCTCTCTCTTCTTACACCATGTATTCAAAAGATTCAGCTTACATGACAAAGTAATCTCTGATAGAGGCCCCCAATTTGCCTCTGCATTCGCCAGAGAACTAGCATGACTGCTTGAATATGATATAGTACTCTCCACTGCTTATCATCCTCAAACTGACGGAGAAATGGAGTGTATTAATCAAGAACTGGAAAACTATCTGTGAATATACTGTACCAATCTACCTAACAAGTGGACTGATTTCCTCCCAATCGCCAAATTCCACCACAACTCCACCACTCATTCTGCCACCAAACAAACCCCATTCTCTGTAATGATGGGATATGAACCATGATCTTATCCTCCCCTCAGAAGAACCTTTCTCCCCGCCATAGAAAACCATTTGAAAACCTTAGAAAACGCCAGAGAAGAAGCCAAAGCCGCCCTTATCTTATCCCAACACAACATGACAAAGAAGACCCAATCAAACTTTAAACTGTGGAAAATAGGAGACAAAGTTTGATTATCTAATAAAAACTTAAAAATCCTGTATACCTCCTGAAAGCTTGCTCCCAGAAGAGAAGGACCCTTCAAAATCATCAAAGTACTTTCCCCACTTATATATCAACTAAAGTTACCAACAACTTGGAAAGTTCACGACATATTCCATGCCTCCCTTCTTTCCCCATTTACCCAAACAGAAGAGTATGGAACTCCATTTACTAAACCACCCCCAATGGAGATAGATAATGAAGAAGAATATGAGATTGATCAGATTGTAGGACACAGAGGACCTCCTGCCCGGCAACAATACCTTGTCCACTGGAAAGGATACCCCTCTTCAGAAAATACTTAGGAAAAAGAAAACAACTTCACCAATGCAGATGAAATATTAAAAGAATATAAAAACTGTCACTTCCTTTAAGAACTATGCACCCAAAACAACCCTCCATTTACATGCCCTTCTACAAGTTCTCTCTTAAACCCTTTACTCAGAAAAACTCCAAAAGTATTTGAAAATTCTCTCATATTTCTATCTTTATCCCCAGATGACAAGTATACTTCGATCATGCCCATATTGAAGAACACTCCTTCTATTGTCAAATCGACTATTGTCCCTATCACACTTCCCCCTGGTGATCTCTCACAGTGGCATACTCAAATCAAACCCACATCGATCCCCTTTGTGCTAGCCGACCCTATCTTTACAATTCCATCATTCCCACCATCTTTCCTGTCAATATGAACATTTATCTCACTTCCATTTCAGACATTTATATTCTAGATACTTTACCCATCTCCAAACGACGATGTCTCTACACCCTCTTCCTTGACACCCCCACCACCCTCAAACATCTCCTCAATCATGATGATCTACAGTTCCCTTCCCCCCTCCTCACAACCATCTTCTCCTACAGAAGCCTCACTGTGGTTAGGAATGTGGCAGCCACATTGCCCAACTTTCCCAACAATGCTACCAATGCCCTTGAAGAGTCTATCGAACATGTCCTAGATACTCTCCACCACCTTAACTTCAACAGAACCATCGGCTCTCTCCCAGCCATCCCCCTGCTCAACTTTATCGAACAAGTGTTCCAGGAACAACCTCAGTTTATTCAACTCAGAGGATATCGCTCAGGAAGATATTATTGAAGTATTATCTGAACTAGCACTGGAAATTTCGCTAATGCGATTATCTCGGCTAACCGGGTCCCCCCACTCCTGCACCATGGCCCTAGCAGAAGGAATCCTCATTCCTGCTCATCACATACCAACTCATCTCCAGAATTGTCTGATGAGGGACAAGAAACCCTCCCTGTACCACCTCCCCTCCAAGATCGAATCACCAGTCCCCCTATCCCAGCTCAACAGTTGGCACCTGCAGCTCCTTATCCAGCACTTCACTGTCGACGATGCAAAGGAACAGACCACACCATTACCACCTGCAGGAACTACTTCTGCCCCTTCTGTCACCACACCGCCCCAGGACATGGCCCTCATTGTTGCCCAGAACAACCCCGCTTACCTGGGTCAGAGAATGAGGACAGATCTATGGTGTGAATCAGGGTTTTAGCCATATGACAGAGGTAATGTTATGATCTCTGACAGAGATTACCTCGGTCACAGGAAGGATTGTTTTTGTACTATATGTTGGCTCTGGATGGGGAATGGCTATAATGTGGACGAATTGGATCCTCCTCTGGAGGAGGAGCCAGAATGGCCACCAGCAGATGAGTGGTGACTGGAAGTGGGCTGAAAGTCATTCAGACGGACCCCTTATTTCCCCTTTGATACTCAAAAGCTGAGTTCATTTTTCCACCTCAGTATTGGAGACGCTTCAGGTCGTTGATCTACTTCAGATCTTCTATCAATGACCTCTCCGTTGATGTACCAGTATTTTAGTTCTCCTCATGGAGACCTCATTATTTTATCTTCCATTCCCCTATTCCAGTATATTGGGCATCAATGCTCCTTTTTCATTTACTTATCTTCGGACTACCTCATTTCTTTGCCTTATGTGAGGTGCAGCATTTGTGGATCTTGATCTGCAGTGCCTCTTCCTTTTCACAATAGGGATCTATACCTTAGGGGATCACTATAAATATGATAGCCATTTGTACTTGTAATCCTAGCTAGATCTACACAATCACAAGTGATACGGAACGCAGGACATGAAGTCCGAGCCGCTTGGCGACGAGATGGTCGATGTAGCCGAGGCGAGGGCAGCGGCGGATGAATCCGGAAAGAATGTTGGCTCTGGCGCGGGTGCCTAGCGTGTAAACGATGTAGCGGTGATTGAGGCAATGCCTCAGTAGAACTCTCTCGATAAACGAAGAACCCTCCTCACTTAAAGGTGCAGCTGACTCCACGTTGGATTGCGTAGAATCTAACTAGCGAAACTCTAAGTTACATGGGCGCTATTTATACAAAAGGGGAATAGAATGGGAAACTATTCCCCGCGGGGGTTTCGGAAGACTACCTGCTATAAAAGAAGCAGGGAATGGAAGGGCGTCCGTAAAGGGAGAGATGAAATGGAAATAGAACTACCGTAATTGACGGCATGCACTGCCTATGGAAAAGGGGAAGGGCAGTGCATGGGAATCCTCCCATGAGAGTGAGAGAATTACCTAAAGGATCTAGAAAGGATATACGAGATCTATCGGGTAAGAAGGAAGGTAATACCTAAACCGGCAGATGCTGTGTGGAGCGGGAAGGGTGGTTAGGTAACTGACGGTAACTGTGGAGTAGATTGAGGATATCCTAAATGGATCAATGAAAATAAATAAAAAGAAACTCCTACTCGGAGTTGAAGGGAAACATGTTCTCGCGCCTCCTTACATAATCGTACAGTTCCTGGGCATCCCAGGTGAACCATTCCTCGTCCCCGGGTGGGACGTTCTCCTGGTTGTCTGGCAGCGGGGGTGAGGCTGACCAAACATCTAAAGAATCTCCCCAAGCCAAGGAGCTTGAGAAGTCGCCTTGCAAATCCGCGAAATGTCCTGAAGAGAAAGAAAAAGACGGCGCATCTAGTGCCTCGGGATATGGAGTGGGGGAGCGTCTCCATCGTTCTGTAACATTACCTTCCCCGTCCGGGTAGACCGGATGATTCCACTCATCAATAATCATACCCATCGCCTCCGCTACCTGGGGCCAGGGGGCAGTCGGCGTAGGCGTGGCTAGCGCCTGTCTCGTGGCAATGGGGACAGGTGTAGAATGGGCACCTCCAATAAAGGAGGTGGGTTCCACCGCATTCTGAGCATGTCT
>JBBPJU010001254.1:0-13026 GCA_038088875.1 Austroboletus festivus | reverse complement strand
TTTCCTTTTTCTTTTTCTCTCTCTATTTCATTACTCAATGGGGTTCCTCTTCTTTAGACTTCCTCAGTGGAACCATCACCTACCTATTCCACATAGCATCTGCCAACAGTCACTTTACCTTCCTGATTACCCAATGGAACCCCTTCATATTCAGATACAAATCCCTTTTAATTCATTTACCAATTAGGATTCTGAGAGCTTATCTCCCCATGAACCCCTTCTAAATCCTTTCTGTTTACCTTCACAGATTTAGAAGAGAGGCTTAATAATGGAGCTTAGCTAATAATCCCCATTGGTATAAATAAGCTCCATATCTGTACTAGTTTACCCCAGCTAAATTCTACATGAACTTATATGGAGTATTAGCAATATCTTGAAAGGATGGATCAATTACCCTTTCTCAAGAGAGTCTATTTACAAGTTTACCTCAACTATTGCCAACATCTCCATAATCTCATTTGCCAAGTGAGATTGTTCATCCTTGCCAACTGTGCTACATTCAGACCTCATCTCAGAGAAGCAGACTTCATTATCCTCCAATAACTTTATATCTCATATCCCATAATACTAGGGCCACTTGGAACAATGAACTGATGGGACAGGAGAACCCCAGATGGTGAAACATGCAGACTACCCTTGTATATCTAGAGAAGACAACACCTCCTCTGTATGTGACATCAATCCAGCATGAATGTGATACATCCATATAGAATATAGGGGTATTCTTTTCTTATCTTTCTTATTTTTTGCCCAGATCAAACTTTAATCTTTTTCATTTCAAATATGAGGACAATATTTCCTTTTTAGTGATTCTCTTTTCATTTATATTACTATCCTATTTCTTCACAGTGCCAACTTTTATCTAAAGTAGTGGATAGTTTGTTATGCTTGGACTGAGTAGGCTTGAGTATAGACCTTGCATAAGCAAAGTGTCAATATTTCAGTTGAAGAGAGTGCCATCTAGGAACACTCTGTTGTCAAGGTAAAAGCAGATAGTGACCACTCAATAGTAGGATGAAGACTAGGTGTCAAGTAAGATCTTGAGGAAGAGAACTCAAGGAAGTCTGATAGGATGGAGCAAACACTAGATGAGTGGTTGCAAGGTAGAACTAGACTAAAGTACATGGCAGCAAGAGGGCAGGTTTATATACTGGAGAGGAATGAGAGGCAGTGCGTGAGATACTACCTTAAATGGAAGTGAGGCTGTTTATGATGAGCCATAAGAATGTTGTAGAACATCAAAGAAGATCAATGAGTCAGAAGATAAGCAGAATGACTCATTGATGACTAAAACATATGGTGTCATTGGATCAATGGTAGGGCCAATGACTAAGCATAAATGAATAAGCAATGGGATAAGCAATGTGACCAAGTCTGAAAGGGAATCAGGCTTATCCTCAGTAGGATTACTAGAGCAGAACTGAAAAACTTGATCAACTATAACTTGTACAAGTAAAACAATAAAGAAAAGTATACTCCCACAATGAATTGTAACACAGTCTCCCTTGTTTCTATGATCATCTGTTATGGTTATAGCTGTGTTTCCACCCACTATAAATATGACTGCCTTATACAGTAGAACTTTAACTAGATCTATATTTAATCTATATGATATTTGGTTAATCTGCTACATATCTCTAAGTGAGGGCCACAGTCAAAGACTTCTATAATATCCTGGACTTCTATTAGTCTTCTATCTACTATTGAGTGACAGCTAGGAACTTCAGATTGTATCTAGAATCTATATCTGTAGATTGCATCACAATAAGCTTGTGGAGCAGATGTATATTTGTTATGAGATGTGAGTCATGAAGTCACCAGAGGACTACAAAGTTGAAGTTTCCTAATCTTGGTCCAAAGGCAGTGCAGTCTGCAAGAATAGCCACTCTTCTGTTATTGAAGAGGATATGGAGATACCTCTGATGATTGAGGTATATTCATAGATAGACTCTCTTAAGAAAAGGTAATTGATCCACCTCTTCCAAGGTATTGCTATTTGACTCTATGAAGATTCACATAGAATTTAGCTAGAGTGCACTAGTACATAAATGGGCTTATTTATACTAATGGAGATTATTAGCTAAGCTGCAGTATTAAGCCTCTCCTCTATCACCTGTGAACCAAAACAAGAAAGGGGGGCAGAAGTGATCTGTTGAAGCCAGAGCACTCAAGAGTCAAATATGGAACATTAAGTAAAGAGTCTGTTCAAGAACATCCTGATCCCAATGGGGATTAAAGAAGATAAAGTTTCTCCTAGCAAATGCTGTGTGGAGTAGAGAAGAAGGGAGAAGCTACTAAAGATAACTGAGATCAGAGATTGGGATCATTAGAGCATAATCATACAAGAAATAAAAGAAAATAAACAATACCAGTTCTGAAGTCTGGTAGACTTCCTTATCCTACTCTAAGTCTCCCAACTGTACCACCTTTTGTCCCTCCTGGTTGGATCCTGATTCTTCTGGTCAGAGTCAGGATCTTCCCAATCATTGAGATTGGCATCCCAGTTCAAGGCATAATCTTCTGAATAGAGGTGGTCATGTGTCCATTCTCTATATTGTTCTTTGTAGGTTAGTGGATGTTAGTGCCAGTTGGTGACTACTGGTCAAAATGACAATAAATGAGGATGGTTCAACTTGTCTGGAAAAGGCATAGGGGGCCTAGTTCATTAAGTTATAACAATATTATACTATATATATCTTTAATTGAACATTAAGATTACTTATTATGAAACATAAGACACAGAGCTAGTGTATTACTAATTGGTCAAAGCTTTCTAAATGGGGGCTGAAAGCAATGCAGTTGGAAAGAATATGTAGCTATGTAATTGCTATTATGATTCATCCCTGGAGCTTAACTAAGTACCATGGACTACTCTTTTTCTTAATACTTATCTATCTGAATTCACTTATATCTTGTCCTAGATGAGTCCCTTCATCCTCTATATGAATATGCTCCATTTCTCTGACTCATCTAGTCCTTGTCATTTATGCTTACCTGATTCTTCTTTATTATAGACTTTCTCTTTGATCCAATTACTTGATATACATTTATCATGGATAAGTCATTTCTTATTTCTTATCTTGATTCAACCCTTGACCCTTCTGACTTGTCCATTCCATTATCTTAGCTCATCTATTATTTCTATCAGTGACTCAGCCCTTGATCTCTGATCACTTTCTGCTTTTCTGGCTGAGTTGGTACTTTTTTGATATTCTATTGTCTTCTTAGACATTCTGATGATTCATCATCCTGACTTATCATCAATACCCTTTGCCTTATCCCCTTTTCCTACCTATACTGCCACTCATCCTTGATCACTACATATAGTGGCTACCCTTGTACTCTAGATTCCCATCTTAGACCTCCCTTCATAATTCCCTGATTCCTTCTCTTGATGACCTCTTAACATCCTGCACTCCTCATACTCACAATCTATACCATTTTCTCTTGACACCTGATATGACATAATCTACAGATATAGATCCAAGACACAAAGATGCTCAAAGTTCTGAGCTGTCACTCAATAGTAGACAGAAGACTGATAGAAGTTCAGTATGGTTTGGGTAAGTCTTGCTGTAGCTGTTATGATCTTGGACAGAGATTGTCTAGGACACAGAAAGGACTGCCACTGTACAACTTGTTGGTTATGGATGGGGAATGGAAATGATGTTGATGAACTTGATCCACTATTGGAGGAAGAACCAGAGTGGCTGATGGCTGATAAGTGGGTCTGAAAGGAGGTGGAAAGTTGATTGACAGACTCTTTATTTTTCCTTCAGATATCCAAAAGCTGAGTTCTCATTTCTGCCTCAGTATTGGGGACACTTTTGGTCATTGATCTATTTTAGATCTTCTTGTTAATGACCTTCCTTTTAATGTACCAACATTTCAGTTCTCCTCATGGAGACCTTATGTTTCTTATCTTCTGTTCCTCTGTCCCCTTATGTCAGGCATCATCATTCCCTTTTTATTTACCATATACTCAGACTACCTCACTTCTCTACCTCATATTAGGTGCTATATTCTTGGATCTTGATCCTACAGTGCCTCTCTCCTTATTCCAGAATGTTCCAATATGGTAGTAAGACTACAGACTTGGGATTACCTATAAATATAGTAGCCTTTGAACTTGTAACCCTCAGCTAGATCTACACAATCACAAGTGTGGTGTCTAGCATCCTCAATATGAAAGAGTCATTGCAGTGATCTTATCCTCAGGATTTCTATTAGTCTTCATGCTACTATTGAGTGCATGCTGCAAGAAAGGGTCAGACTAGGTGTCACACTTGTCCAGCATAACAGCAGCCCTCACTTAGGGATAGCAGTAGAACCAAATACCACATAGATTAAACATAGAACATAGATCTAGTTAAAGTTTCTACTGTACAAGGCAGTCATATTTATAGGGTGAAGGAAGACTACTATGACCATAAGAAGCAGTCATGGGTAGAGGGGGGACTATCCTTGGAGTAAAGGGTTACAAAGATAAGCATAGGTGGAGGAAGGAGGAGATCGCACAGATGGAGGGAGTATGATCAAAGAAGGAAAGTAGTCCATAGATGACTGAAATAAGAAAAGATAAGAAAAGGAATCACACTGGTGAAGGGTACATGGATGCATCACATCCATGCTGGATCCATGGGCCACTCTGGTGCAGGTATGGTCTCCTCTAAGGAGATCAGTGGGTCTTGGACATTCCACCATCCTGAGACCAGTTCTGCTAGGGATTCCTTGCCCCAAGTAGCTCCCTCTACTTCTCCCTGCCAGAATTGATGCCTCCTATCTAAGACTCCTCCATAGGCCACTGTGGCTATATTGGCATTGAGCCACAGTCTATCCCCTTCAAAGGGAAAAGGGGTCACCCTCCATGAGTAATCCACATGGTGGATGACACCTGATTCCTTTGAGATACCCTTGATGTGCTCTTGTACATTTCTACTAAGTTAATGTTCTACTCTCAGTTGAACATACCCTTGATCTTCAATCATCTCTGGCAATGATCCTCCATCACCCCTCTTTGTCTCATTGCCAGTCTTCACTCCTTTGGATGGCTTCCTTGATCCCTTCATTTCTAGATGTCTAGCCATCATCCTTCCAGATCTATGACAGTATCTACTGCTCCCTAGCTCTAAAGTGATACCCATCACTTTCCTGATCCATGGTGATGTCTTTGACACCTTCTCATCCATCACCATCTCTTCCACTTCTTCAAACATCCTATCTCTTTCACCTCTCTTTTTTATAAACTTACCTTTGTGCCCCCTTCTTCTATCCTTGACTCCCCAACCACTAGAAGGGCTACACTTAGGCCTATCTAGCTGAAGCATAACAATTGCCCACATGCAATCTGATTAAGAAAAAGAAGTCAACCTTAATCATCAACTTCTTCTTCTTAATCAGATCACTTGTGGGCAATCAGCTATTCTTTTCAACTGCATTGCTTTTAGCCCCTACTTAGAAAGCTTTGACCAATTAGTAATACATGAGCTCTGTGTCATATGTTCTGTAACACTTATCATGTCAATCACAAGGTTAAATATGCAATACTAATTTTTGAGCACATATATCCAGGTGCTATTGCTGAGTTCATCTTTGATCAATTGTCAGCATATGGTGCTTTTACAAAGGATGCTTTAAATGTGAAGGAAATAAATGTTTGGCCAGAAGAGAATAGCACTTAATACATAATACTCACATACCCATTGATAATTCCAATCAGTCACTATGTGATTGGCACCAGACAATGACTTTTCACAAGGATCTTCCACCCAGTCATCCATATTATGAATTTTGGGACAATCAAAGGGTATGTAACATGTTCTGGAGGAGTGTGGCCTAATTTCCATACTTCAAGCTGCAAATGGAGGAAAAGCTGTGGGTGAGTATCAAACTTGTAAACTTTTATGAAAAGCACAGGAAAAAATTATATTGCAAGGCCCAGATAGCTGCAGAAGGGGAGGATGAACCATCTGACATCCATGAGGACATTTTACAGGAGTTACTATATAGTGATTTCTGTATGCAAAAAATATTGTCACTTTGATAGGACTTCAAGAATAAAAAACCACTTATTCAATCTATTATTGAGACTGTCAGGCATAAATGTTGGTTCTTACCAAAATTCCATTGTGAGCTGAATTCTATTGAGATATACTGGGGATGGGTTAAAGCACATGTGTATCAGCTTGTTCAACTTTGTTATCTGACTTATGCTAACTTCTGATGTGGCTTCTTTATTGTTAATTTACCTCTCATAATCTTCATTATTGCCAGGGTTCTGTATTGCAAGTGATGAAACCTTTAAAACAGCAAAGCATATTATCCCAGAGATACTTGATATATGCCCCATCAAGACAATCCATGCATTTTTCTGCAAAAGTTGATGGTATATGGATGCTTACAGGTGATGTGGAAAAAGCAGTATAGTATATCATTATCATTCAAGCTCATTTCTATTTATAGGAAGGGCCTGAATGCCCACCAAGCAGAATATGCAGTCAAAAAATACAGATCTCATCACCACTGTGGCCCAGTAGTGATGATAAGTGTTGACATCTTGCTTAATTAGTCAGTCAGGCTGCTTAGCCTGGATGCTGATTTCAACTCCAATATACAAGTTTGGTAACTCTGACATCCTCCAATTCAAATTTACTTTTGGCCATGACCCCCTCCTAGAATATTTGATTTTTAAAAAATTAATGAGGTCTCTTCCTTTAATCCACTAAAATATGCTTGTGCAGTTAAAAACCTGAAAAGAATGATGTTTAAGGTCCTGTCTGGATTGCAATAGTTAATGTCAGCTAGAAAGCCAATGTCACTTCTCAAGGGATCACATGATTCCAGGTCAATCCAGCAGTGCCTGCTGCCCAGAAGCCATCAAATCATACTGCTGCACATCACCCACAAGAGTCTCCCTATACATATCCCATGACTTGCAATTCCTCACCAAACTCAAACAAGTCAATTGGATTGCAATCATCAGGTAGATTATGCTGCTCCAATCCTTACAGCAACATTTCTACCAGCCCCAGCAGCAAGGGAAAGGGGAAAGCAAAAGAAAGAGCTCACTCAGGTGGCTTAAGTGCTCAGATGATATGGACTACTCCAGAAACTGATCTGCTTGTCTTGCTTCTTGTCTCAAGGCAGTCTGAAGCTGGCAATAATGGATTCAAAGATGTTGTATACAATGAGGTTGCAGATGAAATCAATACTGTATTTCCTGGACAATGGGTGCCAAAGACAGGAAAAATGTTTAAAATGAAATTGGGTATAGTGAGTATTCTTGGGTTGTCTATGTAATCTGTGTCCTGATGCATTGATGAAGCTTAGGACTAAATGGACATTGATCAGTTCAATCAGAAACACATCAGGCCTCAACTACAGTGATCAGAATGGGATAGTTATGGATGAATAAGATTGAGGGAGTTGAGATGAGTTTTGCAAGGTGTGTAGTGTATTTTTCTGCCTTTTTTGATCCAATTCTGGCATTCTTAGACACATATAGGTGCTGCAAAGTATGAAAATAATCTGTGGCAATATTGGGACAATATCACAAAGCTAATGCCCTCAACTGCAAAAGGAAAGCACATATTTCATCCATCCAAGTCCAGATTGAAAAATCCCAAACCAAGTAATGCCCCAGCAGCTCTCCTAGCTGGTATGGAACCTCTGCTGAACCCTGATCTACACCAAAGCACCACATTCAATGTTGATGATCCCAACACCATCATACCCTCAGCACTGTTTTCCTACCTAACATGCCCTGGACCTCCAAAATCAACCATTTCCATGGCATCCACTTCAATGATGAGTGCCAGTCAAAAATGAAACTCTTCTAGCATTGTTGGTTCCAACCTCAAGTCAGACAGGGGCTCCAAAAAACATTCACACCCATCATCCATGACTGCACAAGTAAGGGAAGAATTATTTGCTCACCTTCAACTTACTCATCATGATCACTCCAGTGGCACTCAAGCCTATCACCTAGGAATCACTGGGACTTGTAGGCAATATCACAGCTGCTGATAATGCCTACATCAAACAAGCAGCTGAAGTGCTTGCATCAATCCCAGATCTCATACCAGATGAGGCTAATGCTCTTACTGACTACATGAGCAACACAAAAAATAAGTCTCATGTCATTTTTTTTCTGAAATTCAATGCAAAGATGCATCTTGAGTGGGTGAAGATGATGCTCTCTGAAATCCAAGTGAAGAGGGATAGTGAGATGCAAGGCATCATTCAAGATAGCAGTAGTAATATTGCGTAGTAGTTCAAACAATGTACTATGAAACATATTGTTAATAATTAATATACTAATTCACCACACTCCCTTACCTCCTGACAGTAATCATGCCACATTGCATCTGCAATTTGTTCTTGCCATTGTTCTGCCCTTCAGTGCTTAGCATTGTCAACAGGGCCTTTAGTAAGCACTCCTGTAAGATTGGAATTAATGTCCTCATCACCATTGTCTTTATGTGCATATTCCAATCAAAGTGCTTCAAACTCCAGCATAAAAAATATATCTGGATCAAGCTTTTGCACAAAGTTGTGAATAGTGCATAGTGGCATGGGGATACAAGCTTGGAGGTCCATGGAGTATTTGGGGGCAAGATATAGAATCCACCATTCGCACTTGATAATTCCAAAAATTTGTTTGATTGCATTTCAAAGACTAGCATGACAAAGATTAAATAATTCCTTTTTGTCTCATGGCCTGACAAAATCTCTGAGCAGCATTATCAGCTGATATGATAAATACTCACCTTAGATTGGCTTGGCACCACTTCTTCAAATGGTATTGCACTCCTTGATATAGAATAAGGAGCACATCTGAACCCCCAAATCCAGCATCAGCAAGAAGATATCTGCCATCATGTAAGGGGAAATCAGTTGTGTGTGCCTTGTACCACAGAGATGCATTAGCAGATGATCTATTGCATCCAGTCAACACATAGATAAACATCATATTAAAGTTGCATGCAAATAAGCAATTTTGTGAAATGTAACCCTTTCTGTTTCACATGTGAGCATGCTCACTGACTGGGACCCATGCACAGATGTGTGTTCCATCCACAGCTCCCATACAGCCTGAGAAGTGTTGGAAACAGCAGTCATTTGTTAACTTGACTGCCATCAGGGTATCCATGGTGGGCAGCTTGATATTGTCAGTATAGAAGGGGTCCAAGGTAAAGAAGTTGAGAATATCTTTGAAATATCTAGTGTTCATATTGAGATCAATATACATTATACAGAGTCATAGATCTAAAACACTCACCTTGATATTGTGTCTGGCAAGTGCTGGAACCTTTTGCTGATGTGCCAAGTGCCCAAGCTAGTCACACAGGTGTATAGGAATATTCTGAGTTGTTCTTCAACAGTTATCCCATGTCATAACTGCTTGAAACTGTGTTCTTGCATGACTTGAACAAGTATATTAAAAGTGTTATGATTGAGTCCGAGGCAGGTCTTGATGCAATCTGGATGGCCATTCTGAAGCTCCAACATCCATCTTTCACCAGTCAGGATGGATGTGTGATACAATATTCTCTTCTTTGTGTTGGATTCAAATAACAGCTGATAACAATAAATGAGTTGAGTGATGACCAAAACTATTAGAGTGAGAAAGCAGCAGTGGTATATAGTCACACTTTCAATAAGAATCTGAACCTCTAGATTGATATTCATGGTGGTGGAGGTTTGAATGGAATTAAATCACCATCATAATTGTCATATTGTTGCAGAGTCTGCCATAGCAGCTGCCATGGTGAGCAGCCACCGGTGTCAGAGATCAGGTAACCTGGCCTCTGGAATTCCTGGTTTCTGAGATCATGTGATCCCTCAAGAAGTGATGTTGGCTTTCTAGCCAATATTAACTATTGCAACCCAGACAGGATCTAACACCACAGCATTAGCAATATTTGAAACTGATCTAAATGTTGTTCTAGATGTGAATCACAAACATAAAATATAACTTACAATTTGGGAGTCACCAGAATTTAAAGTTTGTTTGCAGTTCCAAATGTTTGAGAAAACTTAAAGTTATTGCACTCATATAGGCAAGTTCCAAATGTAGTAATAAATTAAAAGTCTAGTTCATCACAAAATGTTAGTGACAACTCAAAATATTAACTCACATTTGGAAGCTGACTAATCTTCAAGTTTGTACTAATTTCACACAAAGTCATTAACTACAACTATGGACAAACAAATAGGACAATGCCCAAACTTGATATTTTGGACAGGAACAGATGTAAAAGTACATATTTTAAATTTGTCACATGTCTAAATAAAGTGGGCAAAAATGTCACCCCCTGCTGTTATTGACTGGGCATTCAAGCCACACTGATCAGCCAGAGTTGTTGAATCACTATGGAAGGCACAACATAGTGATTGGGTATGCAGACAACATGACAATTTTGGCCACAGCAACCTCTTGCAACTTGCAAGAAGTCTATATTCAAGAGTGACCTGGAAATACAATTCCAATTACCCCTTGTTTATGAGGTCACTTGATCACACTGCAGGACATCACCCAGGGGAAATCATCACAAAGGTGTCTAATCTTCCAATCAATGTGAATTCACTAATAACTCAAGTATATCATTGTACTTGCACCTTGCAGCATTGTTGCAAAGAGAGTGGTGTTTTATAGATCAAACTGTGATTACTCTCACCCACTGGAATGGATCCTGTGATATATCCAATGTAGTGTCTGCTATGGCATACCATTTACACAAAAAATCTGCACTTCACTGCATATTCGGGTAAGTGTGCAATAGTTTTAGGTATGACATTGCAAACCTCAACTAATTTGCACAACTTTCTTTATTTGTCAAGTCTAACCAGTGGGCCTCACATCATCATTGCTGGCCATCCTTCTTCCTTCTCCTCCTCAATGGTATTTATTGCCCCTACATTGTCACCATTGTGATGAGGAGGAGGGTGGGAATAATGCAACAGCATGCTGCCATCACAATGCCATTGGTGAGAATGAGGCATAATAACATGCCTACCATCACCATCACAGCAATGATGAGGGTAAAGACAATAGGATAGCACACTACCCTGACAATGAGGATGATGGTGATAAGAATAAAGATGGTGCAAAAATAGATCTGCCACTACTACATGATAACAATAAGGGCAAGGGGGTGGCATAACAGTGCAAAGCATCACCACAGTGATGATGATGATAACACAGTAGGCATAGAGCACAAGGTAATAACATACCAAAGGGATGCAATAGAACTTATTAGTTACATAGATAGTAGCATTAATGTGTAGTACTTCATATAGCCATGTCTCACTCTTTCAAGCCCCTCTTTAGTTCCATGACTTTTTAAGATTAGGGTGAAAGCCTGCCACAAATGCAGCTCACCCACATCTTACAGTGTTATTGCAAGGAGAGTGGTATTAGTATATAATGGTCATGACTAACACAACATCATAAATCAAATCATAACTATTCTCACCCACTGGAGTGGATCTTGTGACATATTCAATGCATCCAGCTGGTGCTGCATCAGATTTGCAATCCATGCATTATCATATAATGCCATTGGTAAACCTTTGATGGCCCCCCTGGTGCTCTTTGGATTATCATATGAATGAAGTCACTTCACAGGCCTAGTGCCCTAGCAGGCAAAGATATCACTGTCTATGAGGTGCTCAGTATCAATAATCTCCAACTCACAGTCAATGTTTCTTTACCAGTCCATGCATTTGACATGCAGAACATGGTGGATATTGCTTTCCACAGCACTCTCCTCTGAGCTCATCCAGTGTTTTGATAAGATGGGAGAGCCACTGCCATATTTGAAGATCTTCATCTGCTGTGTCATACTTTATCTTTATAATTTCATCAAGGATTGTAATTTAGCAGGCATACTTCTGTAAAGTATAGCATCGCTTGTTAACTTTGTTAGTATCAATCAAAAATAAGCATAGCATACATTCCATCAGCAGATATATTGCCTACTTGCCTTCCCTTGTCTGTCCATCTCAGCAACTAGCCATGCTTTAACCTCCTCTGAGATCTCAGCCTCCCCATTTTGAGCCACTCTTGGCTGTCCCTTGAACCACACAGTCCATAGCTTCTTGTACCTATTTTTCAGTGCATCTTGAACATAATTGTCTTGCCTTTGGATGGCCCAAGCTTTGTCAGCACATGTTTGCTGGAATTCTGAGAGGAGCTGTTCAATAACTATACTATTCCAGAGTGAGGTGTAGCTGTGTCTTAAATCAAACAATGGCATGGCAGAATCAGGTCCAGGTCCATCCTCATGTTTGAAAGTGTCAACATCAGTGACAGGGTAGTTTCATATGCAATGAAATCCATATCTATAGTTATACTGAACTTCTTCTTAAATAGTTGCCAAACCTTGTTCTGCAGCCAATCAAAATGGTTAAATTTGCAGAGTTTGCAACTTACAAGAATGAAGTCCCAGTGAGTACTGGGCTCAGCAGCCTTTTCATGCTCTACCTCTTGATCTTCAGCTCATCTCCATCTTTGGGACCATTTATTAAATTGAGGTAAACTCTGATTGCAGAGGACATTGTGAAATGCAGCCTCAACTGCACTCATGATAGTCTCAATCATGAAGGGTGCAGGAACTGATGTATTGGTTTGTGAGACATGCCCATAATCTTCATGGTCAACTGTGAGCACTGGAGGTAGATAATGGCTGGGTGTGGAAGGTGGAGGATGGGGTTCAATGATGGGTGGCTGTGGAGTTAATAAGTTATTCTGGTTTGGGAGATTAGTGTTACGGAACGATGGAGGCGGTCCCTGACTCCGTACCCAGAGGCGCTAGATGCGCCGTCTTTTTCTTTTTCTTCAGGACATTTCGCGGATATGCAGGACGACTTCTCAAGCTCTCTAGCTTGGGGAGATGCTCTAGAGGTTTGGTCAACCTCACCCCCGTTGCCGGATAACCAGGAGAACGTTCCCCCTGGTGAGGAGGACTGGTTCACTTGGGACGCTCAGGAGTTGTACGATTACGTACGACGACGTGAGAACTT
>JBBPJU010001253.1:0-13032 GCA_038088875.1 Austroboletus festivus | reverse complement strand
TTCCTCACTTAGGAATAGCAGTTGAACCAAATACCATATAGATTAAATGTAGATCTAGTTAGGGAAATAACTATACATGGGCAGTGCTATTTATAGTGGACAAGGAAACTACTATGATCATAAGACATAATCATAGGAAGGGGGAAGGCTGTCCATAGGGTGAAGGGTTTACAGAGATAAGCATAGGTGAGGGAAAGAGGGATTGTACCAGTATAAGGGTGCGATCGAAAAGAAAATAAAGTCCATTGAATAAGAAATAATGTTTGTACTTATCTGATCAGTTGGCATGGATGCGATCACATCCATGTGGCATCCGTGGGCCACTCAGGCACAGGTGTGGTCTCCTCCAGGTGGATCAGTGGTGCTTGGATGTTCCACCATCCTGGGATGAAGTCTCCCTGTGGTTCCTCTCCCCAGGTAGCCCCTTCCGCTTCTTCTCCCCAGAACTGATGTTGTCCATCTGGGTTCCCTCCGTATGTGATGGTGGTGATATTGGCATTGAGCCATGGTCTATCCCCTTCAGAAGGAAAAGGGGTCACCCTCTGGGGGAAGTTCACATGATGTGTGACACATACTATACTGGTTAGATAGTATTATCTTTATAGGACTACCTAGGTAAACATTTAATCTACATAGTATTTGGTTCAACAGTTACCCCTTAAGTGAAGGTCACTGATATGACTTACCAAAACCATCCTGGACTTCTATCAGTCTACTGTCTATTGTTGAGTGACAGCTTGAACTTGGCAAAATCTTTGTGTCAAGGATCTATACCCGTAGATCACATCACAATTTTGGTTGTGGTGGACCACAGACTTACCCAGGGGGCAATTTTCATCCCAACTACCAAAACAGTCAATGCAGCAGGAGTAGCAACCCTATTTTTTAAACACATTTTCCTATGCTTCAGACTACACCCCAAGGTTATCTCGGATAGGGTCCACAGTTCACCTCTGAGTTTGCCAAAGAGCTAGCCAGATTGCTCAACTACAACATCGCCTTATCTACCGCCTATCACCTGCAGACCAACAAAGAAACAGAACGAGTAAACCAAGAACTGAAAATATATCTCTGAATATTCTGTCAAGGACAATAAGATCTCTGGAGCAAACTACTCCCCATGGCAGAATTCAATCACAACTCTTCAGTACACTCCATAACCAAACAAACTCCATTTCACCTAATGATGAGCTACAAACCATGAGCTTATCCCCCAATCAGAAAAACTTTCAATCCTACCTTGGAAAACTGCCTCCGAAAATTGGAATACTGTTAAACTACTGACAAATGCACTTGGAGGGGAACTCTGAATGCTCCAGAGTTCGTGGGTTGTCAGAAAGGACTTGGCTTCACCTTATGTGGTGCACCCTTCCACTAGTTCCAATGTCCTAAATTTCGGACAGGTCAGAATATGGCTGGAGGTCAGAGAAGGTCGGAGATGATCAGAGTAGAGCCATCAAGACTCAAAGTAAAGGGGGATGAGTGAAACAAAGGTTGTCTGGCTCAGTCAGAGAGAAGGATTATAGAATATTATAGTTCTAAGTCAGAGTGAGACAGGAGTTGTGTATATAAAGGATAGTATAGGTTGATATTCCAGCTGAGGTATTTCAGTTGGAGGTATGGAGTTATATACTAGAGTGGCGTCAGATGACTAAGTGGAGTTATGGAGGTGGCGGAGGCAATGTAGCTAAGGGTAACTAAGATATAATGAAGAAGGGTTGGAGATATATCAAAGTATGGGTCAGAGGAACATATCAAATAAGGTTCAGTAAGACCTGTCAATGGAGGGGCAGTGAAAAGGTAACAAAGGATGATATGTATCATAAGTGGTGAAACATATCATAAGGTCAGATATATGCACGAAAAGGGAAGTGTGTCGGAGGAGTCAGATACAGGGGGTCAGAGCAGTGTTAATCCAGATGAGTGGAGTATACATAGGAAGCATCAGAGTTGTGTAGGAAGGGGAGGAAAGGGCCAGAGTAGGTGTGGTAAGATCTGGGATATGACAAACACACCAGAGATGAAGCCCTAGCTGCAATTACCAATGCCCAACAGTTCTCACAAATGTTCCCCAAATTTAAACCTAGGAAGAAAGGTGATAAAGTCTGATTATCAAACAAAAACCTTAAAACCTCCTATCCATCCAAGAAACTCAGTCCCAAAAGGGAAGGACCCTTCCCCATCACAAAAGTACTCTCACCAATAATATACCAATTGGATCTACCACCAAACTGGAAAATCCATAACATATTCCATGCTTCTCTGCTTTCCCCATTCGTCCAGAATGACAAATACAGAGTTGCTGGAACATCACCTCTGCCTAAGGTCATAGGTGACAAGGAGAAATACAAGATCAAATGAATCATCAACCATAGAGGACACCCAGGATGGAGATTGTATTTAGTACAATGGAAGGGATACTCTACTGCAGAAAATACTTGGGAACCAGAAAGCAACTTCACCCATGCTGACGAAACCCTAACAACTTATAAAAGAAAACACAAATTATGACTGACAATAAACAACCCACTATCTACTATGACTTTTATCAATTCTCCCTCAAAAATAACAGCCCAACTAAATACTCCTATCAATTCTCTCACATCTCCATTTTTATTTCAAAAAGAAAAAGACTTTATAATCAACAACACATCCAAACCTATGAGTGCTTCTGCCAAATCAGCTACTGTCCCTACCACCACCATTACTAGTCACCATTCTGTTCCTTATTATCAACCACTCCCTTCCCTTTCTTCTACCATATGGACAACCTCTTCTTTCTATTCTAATCACTTTAAGATTCATTATTCATATCAGGTTTGAACTTTACTCAGATGATATCAACCTCACCTCTCACACCATCATTTTCTTCCACATTAATGTCCCTTATTCTTGCTCTGATCAAAGACATCTTCAATCTCCAGATCCTACCTCCCTCTTATAGGAGAATTACCTATACTGCCATTTTGGATGATCCCCAAGGATTAGTTTTATTAGAAGGCAACCTCAAACTTCAAAAACTATCCTCCATCATCCTCCTCATCGACACCTATTGAAGCTATGTCTCCACAACACTCTTGGTCGAAGAAAACCCAGTGGTGAACATTACTGAGGTGATCACAGAAAATCTCTACATGGTGAGCACACAAACCCTCAACACCCTGCACTTCTGCAGGATGGAGTACTTCATCAAATGACTCCCTGCCTCCACCTTCTTTGGAAAGATCTACCCAATCTACCTCCAACTACCTAGAAGTATGGGACAGTGAGGATTTGTTGACATTGAACTTGTGAGACAGTTCACCTTCCTTAATGGCAGCAGTTTCCTGTTTGAGGCTGAGTTGGCTAGACAGATCAGAGGAGAATCAGCAGATAGCAAAGAATGAGAGAATCTTCTTCCCCTCCTGATTTGTATCAACAAACCTCTTATGGAAGTTAAGGGACCTGAAATCGCAGAAAGATCTGAAGGGAAAGTTGATGAAGCACCTCCCAGACAGCTTATCCCCCCAACCATGCCGTCCCCCCACTCCATACCCAAACACCCTCAGCAACCTAAGCAACCTCTCTCCACCAGAATCTTCCTCCAATGAAATGACTCCCCCATCTTGCCTATCCACTCCCGAACTTACCAATGCTATCAATATGGAAGTCTCCACCATCTCCGACCCTCCTGCCCAAACTACACCTGCCCCTACTGCAGGCAGGATGCCCCAGGACACCCCCAACATCTCTGCCCCAATTGCAATGAAGGTGGATCTAACTAGGTGGATGATGGATTGGAATAAGATCAATGAGGTCCATTGACCTTATTGATGGGGTAATGTCTCACATCATGTGGACTACCTGCAGAGGGCGGCCCATTTTCCTTCTGAAGGGGACAGACCATGGCTCAATGCCAACATCACCACGATTGCCTATGGAGGGAACAAGAAAGGACAACATCAGTTTTGGGGAGGAGAAGCAGAAGGAGCCACTTGGGGAGAAGAATCACTGGGGGATTTCATCCCAGGATGGTGGAATGTACAAGCACCACCCATCCATCTGGAGGAGACCGAACCTGCACCTGAGTGGCCCACAGATGCTGTTATGGAACAATGGAGGAGGAGTCTGACTCCATACCCAGAGGTACTGGACACCCCATCTTTTTCTTCATCCACAGAGCAGCCCATGGACTTAGATGCCAACTTCTCAAGCAGACTCACTTGGGGGGACTCCCTGGAATGGTGGAGTGCATCCCTGCCTCTGCCAGAGAACCAGAAGAACATTCCACCAGAACACCCAGAATGGTTCACCTGGGACTTGGAGGAGATCACAGAGTATTTCCTCCAATGGGACAGGCTCTTTCCATTTCTTTAGTGTCTTCTTTCCTTCTTTGACCTTTCAGACCACTTATGGATATATTTGATCTAACCCTCAGTTATGTACAGTTACCTAACCACTCTTCCCTTTTCCACACAGCATCCATCCGGTTAGGTATTATCTTCCATTCCTCTGATAAGATCTCATATATCCTATTTTGGGGAACCTCCCTTATTGGGGCAACTCCCATGCACTGCCCTTCTCCTTATATCCATAGGCAGTGTGTGCTTCCATTTCGCTTAAGCCTTCTAGGATGCTTTCCATTCTTATTCCACAAAAGGGGGAACCTTATTCCCATTCAGGAGGACTCTCCTTTATGGGAGTACATTCCCATCCCTTCCCCATTTAGTATATAAGTGCCCCTTGTACCATAGATAGCTCTCTAGCTAAATTCTACATATCCTTACGTGGAGCTTACGCTGTATCTTGAAAGGTGGATGATCTTCCCTTTCTCGAGAGAGTTCTCATCAGGCAGTGCCTGAACTATCACTTCACCATTTTCCACTCTGCAACCACCACCTGGAAGTCCATCCTTGCTGTTTGTATCTGGTATGGACCACAGCTTGGACCTATGGACTTGTACCTCACTTGATGCCTGCATCTCCACATCTTGTGTTCCATATCAGATGCTACATGGATGTAGTTGCATCCATGCCCTTTGTTTAGATTGGTATGAACCTTCTTCCTTATCATAGACTTTTATTCCCTTTTCAATCACACTCTTACACTGATGTAATCTTCCATTCCTCCATCTATGCCTATCTCTTGTAACCCTTAGCCCTACAGACAGTCCCTCTTTACCCATGATTGCCTTTTATGATCATGGCAGTGTTCCCCTATTCCCTATAAATATGACTGCCTTGTACAGTAGTTCCTTAACTAGATCTATATTTAATCTATGTGGTATTTGGTTCAACTGCCATCCCTAAGGAGGGCTGCAGCAAGACTTATCAAACTATCCCAGAATTCTATCAGTCTCCTGTCTACTGTTAAGTGACAGCTTGAACTTGGCAAGAATCTTTGTGTCTCAGATCTATACCCATAGATCACATCACACATAGGGAACTCAAAGGGGGAAAGAAAAGCCTGGATCCAGAAGAGCAATGGTACTTAATCAAGTACCTCACCACCAATCTAGCTGAAGAACCAAATAAGGAAGTACTGATCTGATGTTGCACTGATCTGGAAGAGATTCACAAACTTACTATCTTTACTGATATCACAAGAAAGGAGGAAAGAGAGATCATAACCCTACCAGAAAAATTCTGATAATTTGAAATTGTATTTTTAGAAGAAGCCACTATGACTCTTCCCCTGAAAAGATCATATGACCATCACATTGATCTTCTCCCATCATTTACCCCCTGACAAGCAAAGAACTATCCTCTAAACCTGGAATAGACCAAAGCCTGCAGAAAGTTCATTGATAAACATCTCAAAAGTGGAAAAATCCAAACATCCAAATCACCTTAAGCATCCCCTTTCTTCTTTGTCAACAAGAAAGATAGAAAACTCCTACCCTGCCAAGACTACCAGTACTTAAATGAACATACTGTCAAAAACACTTATTCTTTACCCCTGATCAGAGATCAAATTGACAAATTAAGAGGATCTAAAATCTTCACCAAAATGGATGTATGGTGGGGATACAACAATATATGAATAGTACAAAAAGATCAATGGAAAGCCGCTTTTATCACCCCTATGGGATTATTTGAACCAACCATGATATTCTTTGGCCTTTTCAACTCCCCAGCTATATTCCAAGCCCTAATGGATGATATCTTTGCCAATTACCTAGCTGAGGGGTGGCTAATAATATATATGGACAATCTCCTCATCCACTCCCCAAATCAGAAAATCCACGACAACAGGACCCAGAAAGTCCTAGAACAGATGATGGAGTATAAATTATATCTGAAACTGGAAAAATGCTCCTTTGATACAAAAAGCACTGAGTATCTGGGAATAATCATCTCAGAAGGGTGGACAGAAATAGATTCAATAAAACTCAAGGCAATCAGGGAGTGGAAACCTCCTACTTCCATAAAAGGAGTACAATCCTTTCTAGAATTCAGTAATTTCTACAGGAATTTTATCAATGGATTCTCCACTAAAGCATGGCCACTCATCGAACTCACAAAGAAAGAAACCAAGTGGAAATGGGGGACTGAATAAGAAACTGCCTTTCATAACCTACAAAAACAATTTCTAAAACAACCTATACTATCAATCCCAGACCCAGCCCAATCCTTCTTCATAATGACAGATGCCTCCTTGGTGGGAACAGGGGGAGTATTAATGCAGAAGGATACCAACAGAGATCTCCACCCATGCACATACCAATCCAGCACCCTATCACCCACAGAACAGAACTATGATATCTATAACAAGGAACTCCAGGAGTTATACATGCCCTAGATGATTGGAGGCATTACCTAACTGGAACAAATCATCCAGTGACACTTCTTACTGATCACAAGAACCTCCTTTACTTCAAGGAAGCCCAAAAGCTCTCTAGGAGACATGCATGATGGTAACTATTCCTATAAGAATATGATTTAATATTCCACCACCTCCCCGGGACTCAAATGGGCCCAGCTGATGCCTTATCCAGATTACCAAACCCCAACCTAAACAATGACAACTCCCAACTCCACCTACTTCCCAAAGAATTATTCATCAACCAAATCAATCTCATTCATTTTTAGAGTGTTTCACTTACAACTTCACTTGTATTGAGTGTTTTATTATGGTACTGATGGACTATTGTGATGTCTTCTTGCCTACAAGTGTCTTGATATGACATGGCCAAATGATCCTTGTTCAACCACCCAACATCAGCTTGCCAAAATGCTGCAATACTGATATGGAATGCAGGATGCAGAGCCAGAGGTGTCAGGCGACTATGAGGTTGAAGGTCCCTAGGTTGGGTCTGTAGCAGATGCACACTGCAAGAATAGATTTCTGGGCAGTGGTTGCTAAGTGGAAGATGATAAATTAGTGGTTCAGGCAGTGCCTGACTAGAACTCTCTTGAGGAAAGGTAAACCATTCACCTTTCCAAGGTACAGCATAAGCTCCTCATAAGGTTGTGTAGAATTTAGCTAAGGAACTCAGCTAGTGTACATGGGTGCTTTATATACTAAATTTGGAATAGATGGGAATCTATTCCCTTCTGGGAGTTGGGGAAACTGCCCATTCAGAAAAGGGAATGGAAAATGGAAAATGTCCTAGAGAGGTCATATTAAGTATGGCATGCACTGCCTATAGAGAGAAGAAAGAAGGGCAGTGTGTGGGATCTCTCCCACAAATGTGGGAAGTGTTACACTTGTACTGGGTAAGTCCAAGTGTAGCCCTTTAGGATCAAAGGTTCGGTGTAGAGTGTTGTCTAGATACTTTTTAAGTTCAAGATAAGAAGCGTCCACTCAGAGTAGAATGAAGACTAGAGTCAGGGAGGCTGAGTGGAAGATGTTATGATTCATCCCTGGGATATAGCTGAGTACTACATAGACTACTCTTTTTCCTGAACACTTGTTTCTTTTCATCATTTACACCAATCCCTAGATGAGCCTATGAACCATCTATGCAGATATGCTCTGTTTCTCTTGACTCATCTAGTTGTTGCCATTTATGCTTACCTGATTCTCCTTTGTCATAGACATTTCCCTTGATCCAATTACTTGATGTATATTTGTCATGGATGAGTCATTCCTTATCTCTTATCTTGGTTCAACCCTTGACCCTTCTGACTCATCCATTCCATTATTATCTTGGCTTATCTGTTCTTTCTGACTTCACCCTGATCTCAGATCACCTTCCATTCTTCTGGCTAAGTCAGCACTTCTTTGATGTTCCATTGTATTCTTGAACACTCTGATGACTCATCACCATAACTCATCATCAGTCCCCTTTACCCTATTCCCTTTCTTGTACCACACAGCCACCTTCCCCTGATCACTATATATAGCAGCTTCCTCTATACCATAGTTCCCCATCTTACCTACCTTACCAGTTCTTTCCCTTGCATAATTCCCTATCATCTCTACCATGATCCCCTGATACTCCTGTATCCTCCACTACTCTGAATCTATCTTTGCATCTCTCATTGTCATCTGCTCGACTCAGACATTTGACAGTCCTTTCAATCTAAAAGAGTATCTTTCCCATCAGCAAGATTCCCTAAATGACATCTTCCTTTGATGCCTTGCTGAATGACTATTCATTGGTGATATTCCTCCATCCCCTTTTCCTTCATCACATTACCAATCCTCTCAACTACTGATGGCCTCCCCTTGACACTGATCCCACTTCCTAGCCATCTTCTTGATCAGCACTATGGCAGTAACCTCTGCCCTATTCTGACTATAGTAATATCTATTGCACCCTTCTGATCCCCAGTGATGTCCTCCTTGATACTCATCCATCACCATCTTCCTTTTCTATCCACCCCCCAGAGCTAGCCTTTGCCCTTCCCTTTCTCCCTTGTCTTTATTCTTTGAATAGGAACATAAGGGCTACACTTGGACCTACCCGGTTCAAGCATAACAGAAGAGAACACTTAGGAGTCTGACAAGGAAACAAGCACAAGAGATGTGATTGTAAGGGAGAACTAGGCTAGGGTACATGGCAGCAAACAGGTGAGTTTATATAGTGATCAGGAATGAGAGGCAGTGTGGGAATACTGCCTTGAAAGGAAATGAGGCTGTCCATAGATAAGTCATATAGAATACGATGGAATGTCAAAGAATAATCAATGAGTCAGAAAGAAGGAAGATGACTCATGATGACAAGTAATAGCTGAGTAATCAGACCGATTACAACATTTGAATGAGTAAGCATGAATAAGAAAGTATGACTCAGCCTGAATACAAATTGGACTTATCCTATTAGGATTATCCAAGTGGAAGTGAAAGGCTAGAGTCAAGTACAAAGTGAAGGATAAGACAAGAAATTGTAGGACAAGAAAAAAATCATAACAAAATAGATCATCAACCTAAAGCATCCCCAATACTGAGGTGGAAAGATGAACTCAGCTTTTGGATATTCAAAGGAGAAATGGGGGTCCGACTGAACAACTTTCAACCCACTTCCTACTCCCACTCATCAGTGATTGGCCAGGCAGGTTCCTCCTCCAAAGAAGGGTCCAGCTCGTCCACATCATAACCATTTCCCATCCAGAGCTGTGACATGATCTATGGGTATAGATCTGAGACACAAGGATTTCGCCAAGTTCTAGCTGTCACTCAACAGTAGACAGGAGACTGATAGAAGTCCAGGATATTCTGGGTAAGTCTTGCTATGGCCCTCACTTAGGGATAGCAGTTTGAATCAAATACCACGTAGATTAAATGTAGATCTAGTTAAAGGAATACTGTACATGGGCAGTCATATTTATAGGGGGTGGGGAAACTACTATGGCCATAACAGGTGACCACAGGAAGGGGGAACTGTCTCTAGGGTAGAGGGTTGTACATAGATAAGCATAGGTGGAGGAAATGATGATTGCACTAGTGTAAGGGTGTGATCAGAAAGGAAATAGTGTCCTAGATAAGAGATGGAGTTTGTACTGACATAGTGGGAGAGTGTGGATGTAATTACATCCATGCAGGATCAGTGGGCCACTCTGGTGCAGGTGCTGTCTCCTCCAGGTGGACAGGTGGTGCCTGGACATTCCACCATCCAGGGATGACATCACCCAATGGTTCCTCACCCCATGTTGCTCCTTCTGCCTCTCTGTTCCAGAACTGATGTCTCATGTGATACAGAATACAGGACATGAAGTCCAAGCTTCTGAGTGATAAGCTGATCAAAGGTGCCTAGGTTTGGACCGAACCTTAGACACATAGCGAGTACTGATTCCTCTGTGGTGACAGCTTCATGGAAGATGATGAGGCGATAATTCAGGGTCTGCCTGATAAGGACTCTCTCAAGGAAAGGTAGATCGGCCACCTTCCCAAGGTGCAGCATAAACTTCATGTAAAGTTGCATAGAATTTAGCTAGAGAGCTAACTATGGTACAAAGGTGCCTATTTATACTTGATGGGGATAAGATGGGAATATACTTCTATAAGGGAGGATCTCCTGAGTAGAAGTAAAGTTCACTCCCTTTCAGGAATGAAGAATAGAAGGCATCCATAAAGAAATCTACCTCAAGGTTCATGCACTGCCTATGGATGGAAAAGGAAGGGCAGTGCATGGGTACTCCTCCTAATTGAGAAGAAGCTCCAAACCTAATCTCTAAACAGATATATGAGTTCGGCAGAGAGAAGAAGGGGTAATACCACATCTGGCTGCTGTGTGGAGAAGGTATGGGTGATGTGGTAACTTGCCATAACATGAGAGTGAACAGGTATATCCTAGCAGAGAAAAGGAGGTTCCCTTTCAGGAATGAGAAATGGAAACTAAAGAGGAAAAGAAGTCAGAGGAAAGGAAATGGCCTGTCTGCTCAGAGAAGGAACTCTGTTAACTCCTCTGCATCCCAGGTAAACCACTCTGGGTTCCTGGGGGGAATGTTCTCCTGATTATCAGGGAGTGGTGGGGATATGTTCCAGATATTGAGTGAGTCTCCCCAAGCAAGTCCACTTGAGAAGTCTGCATCAAGGTCCATGGGCTGCTCAGAAGAAGAAGAAAAAGACAGAGCATCCAACTCCTTCAGATAAGGAGTAGAAGGTCACACCCATCATTCCATAACATCATGTCTAGGTTCCCTTCGTAGGCAGCCATCAAGATGTTGGCATTGAGCCAAGGACAATCTCCTTCATGAGGAAAAGGGGTGGCCCTTCATGGGTAGTCTACCTGATGCGTGACATTACCCCGTCAATAAGGTTGATGGACTTCATCAATCTCATTCCAATCCATCATCCAGCTAGTTAGATTCACCCTCTGTGTGCTCATGGCAGAGATGTTGGAGGTGGCCTGAGGTGTTCTGTTGGCAGTAAGGACAGGTGTAGTGGGGGCAGGAGGGTCGGAGATGGTGGGGACTTCCACATTGATAGCACTGATAAGTTCTGGTGAGGGTAGGTGAGGTTGGGGTGTCATTTCTGCAGAAGGAGATTCGGGTGGAGAGAGCTCACTTAGGTCACTGAGGGTGTCAGGGTAGGGAGTGGGGGATCAGTGTGGTTGGGGGAGTGAGTTGTTGGGGTGGTGTTTTGTCAACTTCCCCTTTGGATCTTTCTGCAACCTCTGGGCCCTTAACTTCCATAAGAGGTTGATTGATACGAACCAGGAGGGGAAGAAGATTCTCTTGTTCTTTGCTATCTGCTGATTCTCCTCTGATCCATCTAGTCGGTTCAGCCTCAAATGGGAAAATGCTGCCATTAAGGAAGGCAAACTGTCTTGCAAGTTCGATATTGATAAATCCTTGCTGTCCCATACCTCTGGGTAGTTGGAGGTAAATGGGGTAGATTTTTCTGAAGAAAGTGGAGGTGGGGAGTCGTTTGATAAAGTATCCCAGTCCGCAGAAGTGGAGGGCATCAAGTGTTTTGGCTCCCGCCATGCAGAGATTTTCTGCAATTGCCTCACTAAGGTTTTTCAACAAGGTTTTCTTTGACCAATAGTCTTGTGGAGACATAACTTTGATAAGTTTCTATGAGGAGGATGATGGAGAATAGTTACCTCAGTTCCAGATGGGTCTCTAATAAGGCTAATCCTTGGGAGTCATCCAAAATGGCGGTGTAAGCAATTCTCCTATAAGAGGATGGGAGAATTTGGAGATTGAAGACATCCTTGATTAGGGCAAGGATAAGGGACATATATGTGGAAGAAAATGGCAATGTGAGAGGAGAGATTGATATTGTCAGAGTAGAGTTCAAACAGAATGTGAATGATGAACTTTAGAGTAATCAGAATGGCAAGAGAAGATTGTCCATAAGATAGAAAAAAAGAAAAAGAGTGATTGATAATAAGGAGAGGAATGACAGGTTAGTATCAGTGGTAATAAGGGCAATAATGAATCTGACAGTAGCACTCGTGAGTTTGGATATGTTGTTGATTGTAATGTCTTCTTCTTTTTGGGGTGAAGATTGAGATGTGAGAGAAGTGATAAAAATATTTGGTTGGTTTATCAGTTTTGAGAGAGAACTTGTAGAAATCACAGTGGGTAGTGGGCTGTTTGTCATCAATCATAATTTATGTTTTCTTTTATATGTTTGGAGGGTTTCATTGGCATGGGTGAAGTTGCTTTCTGGTTCCCAAGTATTTTCTGCTGTGGAATATCCTTTTCATTGCACTAAATACAATCTCCGGCCTGGGTGTCCTTTATGGTTCAGAATATATGTGATCTCATATTCTTCTTCATCCGCTATGATCTCAGGCAGGGGTGGAGTTCCGGCTATTCCGTATTCATCATTCTGAACAAATGGGGAAAGAAGGGAAGTGTGAAATATATTATGGATTTTCCAGTTTGAGGGTAAATCCAATTGATAGGTTATGGGAGAGAGTACTTTCGTGATGGAGAACAGTCCTTCCCTTTTTGGGCCAAGCTTTTTTGATGGATAGGAGGTTTTAAGGTTTTTGTTTGACAGCCATACTCTATCACCTTTCTTCCATGGTTTAAACTTTGGAAAGGCATGGGAGAATTGTTGGGCATTGGTGATTGTGGCTAAGGCTTCATCCCTGGCATTTTCCAATGATCTGAGGTGGTTTTCAAGGGTGGGGTTGAAGGTTTTTCCTAT
>JBBPJU010001252.1:0-13040 GCA_038088875.1 Austroboletus festivus | reverse complement strand
GTCACCAGGTGTCATGCACCATGTGGACTATCCATGGAGGGTGACCCCTTTTCCCCATGAAGGGGACAGACCTTGGCTGAATGGGAACATCACAACCGCAGCCTACGGAGGGAACAAAGAGGGAAGACATTAATTCTGGAGGGGAGAAGCCGCAGGGGCCACCTGGGGGGAAGAACCACTTGGGGACTTTGTACCAGGATGGTGGGAGGTACAAGCACCACCGATACACCTCAAAGAGACCACACCTCCACCTGAGTGGCCTACCAATCCTGCATGGATGTGAGTACATCCACGATCTGACACCCCTTATCGAGATCCCTTTCTTTTCTTATCTATGGACTCAGTTTTCTTTTGTGATCGCATCTTTACACTGATGTGATCATTTATTCCTCCATCTACACCCATCTATGTAAACCCTTTGCCCAGAGGACAGTCCCCCACATACCTACGACCGCTTCTTATAATCATAGTAGTTTCCCTTCCACTATAAATATGACTGCCTTGTACAAGTACAAACCTTAACTAGATCTACATTTAATCTACGTGGTATTTGGTTCTATCTGCTATCCCTAAGTGAGGGCCACAGTCAAAGACTTCTCATAACCATCCCGGACTTCTATCAGTCTCCTGTCTACTGTTGAGTGACAGCTGAACATCAGGGATCTCTGTGTCTTGATCTATATCTGTAGATCGTGTCACAAAAGATCTAGTTGAACCAAGTTCACTCCTTGTTCTACCAAGAAGAGCCTAGTGGGCCCAAATCCCCACTAGGGAAGTTTTGCCACAATTTACTTAGCCGCTGATCCCCAAACTGAAGGGGAAGGACAAGGACAAAACATTGACCAACCTCACTGAGAGACCTATATCCCCGATTCGACTTGAAGACTTCAAATCAGAGGAAGCTCTACTACTCCTAGCAATCATCTCAACCCCCGACCCCATAGCACCAGAACCTATCATCACCCTTCTCAGAGCCTACCCACACCTCCGGTCCTTAACACAGAAACTGTTACAGCTAACAGGAATCCAACTCCTGTCCCACCTAATACAGCTACATTGCACCCAGTAGAAGAAGACTTCGACCTAGACCTGGGACCCAGGACCAGGACAAGAATGTCAGAAAAATGAGCTGGATTACCAACAGATTTCTCTGGAGAAGGGGAAGACGCCACCTGGTGGATCATGACCATGAGCAACTACTTCTCCATGAACGACGATATCTACACATATAGGCAAGATAAGATCAACACTGTGTTGAACAAGATGAGCAAAGGATGAGGAAAAACATTCATGGAAGCATACTACAATCAGTGAGAAGAAGGAATGATCCCCAATACACAAACGTGGAAGGAGTTTAAAGAGAAATTCCTCGAAGCGTTTTCATCCAAAGAGGTCCACCTGGACCATTGAAGGAAGTTAGCTGCTCTAAAGCAAAAGGATAAAGAATCCTACCCCACTACAAAAGGACTACAGAGATATACACAGGACTTCCAGCTATACGCAGGAAAAGCAAAAATGACAGATGATGCCACTCTAATGGAATGGTTCATCAGAGGACTAAACCCATTAATCGCGGAAAAAGTGATAGGAAATAAAGAGCTGGAAACTCTTAAAGAGTGGATCGAATCCGCTCATAAGCAAATGAGGCAGATCGAAAGAGTTCAAGACCTGAAAGGGAATCGATTCAAAGCAGAAACACAGAACCCAAACACAATGGAAGTAGATGTCATCAAACTATCTCCATTTAACCATGCCAAGCATATCAAGGAAAATCGCTGCTTCATATGCCATAAAGTAGGGTGCTCAACAAGAAACCACCTGCGACCAGGAACCAATTCCCACCCTAACAAGTTCCAAAAGAGGGAACAAACTAAAGAGATCACCTAGACCAAAGGGGAACCATTGGCAATCGCCGATTACATTAAAGTTCTCGAAGATCAAAACATGAAAGAAGAGGACATAATCAAGATACTCAAAGAAGTATATGAGGAACCGACGTATTTAGGGGAAGAGGAAACCATTGCAAAAATAAGCACTGTAGACCTTAGAGCGAAAGTGAAAAGGGCCAAGGGTTTTTGATGAGGAGAGCTCCATCAGTGTGTCACTCTCCCATTACCTGGAATGTACAATCTACGGAAAAACAATCAATCACAATTCCCATCCAAATACTTCCAGGAACCACTGAAATCAAAGCCCTAGTAGATAGCGGCACTACTAACTGCTTCATAAACAAATCCATTGCCAAAAAACTATGCCTCTCCCTAAAAAGATTAAAAATAAGAAGGATCGCCATCAACGTGGACAGAACTGCAAATAATAGGGGAGATATAACACACAAAACCACCATCACTATGTCCATAGGGGGGAAACGGGAAACTAGGGACTACCTTGTAATCAAAAGCAGGAAAACCAACATGATCTTAGGGATGAGTTGGCTCGCAAGACACAACCCAACCATCAACTAGGTAAATAGGGAACTAAAAGGAGGGAAGAAAACCCCGGACCCTGAAGAATAGAGGTATTTGGTCAAATATCTCATGACAAACCTAGCTGAAGAGCCCAATGAAGAAGTCCTCATTCGGTGCTGCAGTGAGAACAAAGAGATACACAAACTAACTATCTCTACAGACATCACCAGTAAAATAGGCACAAAAGAGATAATCCTCCCAGTCAAATTTAAAGAATACCAAAAGGTATTCTCCAAGGAAGCCACCAATATCCTACCCCTGACTCAGACCTACGATCATCACATCAACCTACTCTCCTCATTTTCCCCAAGAAGAGCTAAGAACTACCCCCTGAATCCCAAACAAACTGAAGCATGCAGAAAGTTCATAACGGAACATCTACAAAGTGGAAAAATCCAGCCCTCCCAATCCCTCCAAGCATCCCCCTTTTTCTTTGTAGGAAAGAAAGACAAAAAACTCTGACCCTGCCAAGACTACCGATATCTAAACAAATATACGGTCAAAAATGCCTACCCCCTACCCCTAATTAGCGATCTTATTGACAAGCTCAGGGGATCAAAGATCTTCACTAAAATGGATATAAGGTGAGGGTATAACAATGTTCGAATAGTGCCCAAAGACTGCTGGAAAGCAGCCTTTATCACCCCATTGGGACTGTTCGAACCAACCATAATGTTCTTTGGATTATGCAACTCCCCAGCTACTTTCCAGGCCCTAATGGACGACATCTTTGCCGACTACTTAGCTGAAGGATGGTTGATCATCTACATGGATGACCTACTCATTCATTCCCCCGATCAACACACCCACAACGAGAGAACTAAGAAAGTCCTAGAAAGGATGGTAGAACATCAGCTATACCTAAAACTAGAGAAATGCTCCTTTGACACAACTACCACCGAATACCTAGGAATGATCATCTCCAAGGGACAGACAGAAATGGATCCTGTCAAATTAAAAGCCATCAAAGAATGGAATCCTCCCACGTCAGTAAAAGGGACTCAGTCCTTTTTGGGATTCTGTAACTTCTACAGGAAGTTTATCAAGGGATTCTCCACAAAAGCATGGCCCCTCATTGAATTAACCAAAAAGGAAACAAAATGGCATTAGGGGGATTCCCAGGAAAAGGCTTTCCGGGGACTGCAGGAACAATTCCTCAAGAAACCTGTACTGTCAATTCCGAATCCATCAAAACCATTCTTTGTAATGACAGATGCCTCACTGGTAGGGACAGGAGGGGTACTAATGCAAAAAGACACCAATGGAGACCTACACCCATGTGCATACAGATCCAGCACCTTATTGCCCGCAGAAAGGAATTACAACATCTACGATAAGGAACTCTTGGGAGTAATACATGTGTTAGATGATTGGAGACATTACCTTACTGGAACCAATCTTCCAGTCACTCTCCTCACCGATCACAAAAACCTCCTTTATTTTAAGGAGCCATGCAAACTATCCAGACAGCATGCCCAATGGCAACTATTCCTACAAGAATATGACCTCATCTTCCAACACCTCCCGGGAACTCAAATGGGGCCAGTGGATGCTCTATCCCGACTACCAAATCCAGACTTAGCAGATGATAATGCAAACCTACAGCTACTCCCACAAGAGTTATTCGTGAATAAAATAGACCTCACCCTGAAAGATAAGATCAGGGCATCATCCAAAAAAGACCTGCTAGTACTCCAGGCTCTTCAATGGATGTACAATGAAAACCACATCCCTGATAAGACCAATCCATCTGATTGGACATACACCGATGGGCAACTATACTTCTGACACCGCCTTTACATTCCCCCGGATGGATGGAAGGACCTAGTTCAATCCATACACTCCTCTGCTGCTGGAGGCCATGGAGGACAGCATAGAACCATTCAACTCCTCTCTTGAGACTACTGGTGGCCTGGATTATCTACTTTCATCAGAAAATACATCGTGGGATGCCCTGTCTGTCAACAAAACAAAAACATAAACAACTTGTCACATCCACCCCTAATCCCCATTCCGGCAAACGCCCCCCACCCCTTTCACACCATATCCATGGATATGATCACCAATCTACCCCAATCTGGAGAGGTGGACTCTATTCTGGTTGTGGTGGACCACAGCCTTAGTAGGGGGGCAATTTTCATCCCTACCACTAAAACCGTCAATGCAGCCGGAGTAGCCTCCTTATTCTTCAAACAAGTATTTCCCCACTTTGGACTACATTCCAAAGTAATCTCTGATTGAGGCCCCCAATTCACATTGGCCTTCGCCAAAGAACTAGCCAGACTACTTGAGTATGACATAGCCCTCTCCACTGCCTACCACCCCCAGACCAACAGGGAAACAGAAAGAGTAAACCAGGAACTAGAAATCTATCTAAGAATATTCTGCCAAGGACAACAAGACCAATGGAGTGAACTACTCCTGATGGCAGAATTCAATCATAACTCCTCAGTACACTCCACAACTAAACAAACACCATTTCATCTCATCATGGGATACGAATCAAGGGCATACCCTCCCATTGGAAAAACCTTCAACCCAACTATCGACAAATGACTAGCCCAACTAGGAAAAGCCAGAGATGAAGCCCTGGCCACGATCACCAATGCCTAGCAATTCTCCACTATCTACCCCATGTTCAAACCTTGGAAAAAGGGGGATAAAGTATGGCTGTCTAATAAAAACCTTAAAACCCCCTATCCATCTAAGAAACTCAGTCCAAAAAGGGAAGGACCCTTCCTTATCACCAAAGTACTTTCACCCGTGATGTACCAATTGGAATTACCCCCAACTTGGAAAATCCATAACGTATTCCATGCCACTCTTCTATCCCGATTTATCCAAAATGACGAATATGAGATTGCCAGAACCCCACCCCCCCCTGAAGTCATAGGTAATGAAGAAGAGTATGAAATCGAAGCCATCATAAACCACCAAGGACACCCTGATCGCAGATCTTACCTAGTTAAATGGAAAGGATACAACACCGCAGAAAACACTTGGGAGCCAGAAAACAACTTCACCCATGCCAACAAAATCCTAGAAAACTATAAAAAAAGACACAGACTATGAAGCAACCTACATTCCCCTGCCCTTTCTACAAGTTCTCCCTTAAAAACAACAAACCAGATCGATATACCTGCAAATTCTCCCGAATCTCCGTGTTTGACCCAGAACGAAAACGCCACTATATCCAAGAACACATTGAAACACACTTGTGCTACTGCCACATCAGTAACTGCCCCTATCACTATTAAAAGCCCACCATTCCATTCCTTATCATAAATCATTCCCTTCCCTTTCTATTACCTTACGGGCAACCCTCCCTACCCATTTTAATAACCCTAAAATTTATCATTCACATCGGTTTTGACCTCTACTCCAACGATCTCAATCTCTCCTCTCACGCCTCCATATTCTTCTTTATTTATGTCCCTTATCCTCACTCTGGTCAAGGACATATTCAATCTGCAGATCTTACCCCCCTCTTTTAGGAGAATCACTTATGCCACCATTTTGGACGACCCCCAAGGATTAGCCTTATTAGAAGTGAACCTCGAACTGAGAAAATTATCATCTGTAGTCCTCCTCATTGATATCTATCACAACTATGTCTCCACAAGGCTCCTGGTTGAAGAAAATGGCGTGGCAAATGCTACTGAGGTGATCACAGAAAATCTCTGCACAGCAGGCAGCCAGACCCTTGATGTGCTCCACTTCTGTGGATTGGGATTCTTTATCAAGAGACTCCCCGCCTCCACCTTCTTCAGAAAGCTTTATCCCATCTATCTCCAACTACCCTGAACTATGGGACAATGAGGATTTGTCGACATCGAACTTGCTTGACAGTTCACCTTTCTTAATGGGAGCAGTTTCCTGTTTGAGACTGAGGTGATTAGATGGCTCACTGGAGAATCATAAGATAGTGAAGAATGAGAGAATCTTCTTCCCCTCCCGATTTGTATCGCCAAACCTCTTACAGAAATTAAGGTCCCTGAAGTTCCAGAAAGATCCAAAGGAGAAGTTGATGACACCCCTCCCAGACACCTTATTCCAACCACTCCATTTCCCAACCCCATACCCAGATTCCCTCAGCAACCTAAGCGACCTCTCTCCAGTTGAATCACTATCCACCAAAATGACACCCCAGTCTCCCCCACACAAACCTACCAATGCTATCAGTGTGGAAGTCCTCACCATCTCTGACCCTCCTGCCCAAACTACACCTGCCCTTACTGCAGGGAGGATGCACTGGGACACCCCCAACATCTCTGCCCCACTCACGCAGAGAGTGGATCTAACTAGGTGGATGATGGATTGGGATGAGATCGATGAGGTTTATCAACCTTATCGACAGGGTAATGTCACGCACCATGTGGACTACCCACAGAGGGTGACCCCTTTTCCCCATGAAGGGGACAGACCTTGGCTGAATGGGAACATCATGACCGCAGCCTACGGAGGGAACAAAGAAGGAAGACATCAATTCTGGGGGGGAGAAGCTGCAGGGGCCACCTGGGGGGAAGAACCACTTGGGGACTTCATATCAGGATGGTGGAAGGTACAAGCACCACCGATACACCTTGAAGAGACTGTGCCTCCACCTGAGTGGCCTACCAATCCCACATGGATATGAGTACATCCACAATCTGATGCCCCTTATCGAGATCCCTTTCTTTTCTTATCTATGGACTCAGTTTTCTTTTGTGATCACATCCTTACACTAATGCGATCATTTATTCCTCCATCTACACCCATCTATGTAAACCCTTTGCCCAGAGGACAATCCCCCACGTACCTACGACCACTTCTTATGGTCATAGTAGTTCCACTTCCACTATAAATATGACTGCCTTGTACAAGTACAAACCTTAACTAGATCTACATTTAATCTACATGGTATTTGGTTCTATCTGCTATCCCTAAGTGAGGGCTGCAGTAAAAGACTTCTCATAACCATCCCGGACTTCTATCAGTCTCCTGTCTACTGTTGAGTGACAGCTAAACATTAGGGATCTCCATGTCTTGATCTATATCCGTAGATCGCGTCACACCAGGGGGAGATATAATAGGGACAGTAAGTGATTGAACAGAAGAAGGTGTGTTCTTCCTTGTGACTCTGGCAAAAATGGACACATTGTCCCAGTACAAAAATGAATAGGTGGGAGAATTGGTGAAGTTTCTTTTTCTTTTGTTTATTTAGTTTGTGGGAGGTGAGGGTAAAGTGATAGAAGTCAAGACAGATAGAGGGTTGTTTTAAATGCATGATCAGAGGGAGTGGAGATTTTTATAGTCTTTTAGAATGGAGTCTGCATTTGTAAAGTTTCATTCTGGTTCCCAAGTGTTTTCTGAAGAGGGATATCCTTTCCAATGGACAAGATATTGGCAGCAAGTGGGGAAACCCCTGTGTGCCATGATCTGGTCAATCTCATACTCTTTCTCATTATCTATCTCCATTGGGGGAGGTGAGGTAAACGGGACTCCATACTCCTCTGTTTGGGTAAATGGGGAGAGAAGGGAAGCATGGAATATGTCATGGATTTTTCAAGTAGGTGGTAACTTTAGTTGGTATGTAAGTGGGGAGAGGACTTTAAGAATTTTGAAGGGTCCTTCTCTTCTGGGTGCAAGCTTTCAGGAGATATATGGGATTTTTAAGTTTTTTTTTGATAACCAAACCTTATCTCCTATCTTCCAGGATTTAAAGTTTGATTGGGTTTTCTTCATCATAGTTTGTTGTGATAAGATAAGAGCAGCTTTGGCTTCTTCTCTCACATTTTCTAGGGTTTTCAGGTGGTTTTTGGTGGCAGGAAGGAAGGTTTTTCCAAGGGGGGGATAGAAGCATAGTTCATAACCCATCATGGTGGTAAAGGGGGATTGTTTGATGGCAGAGTGAATGGTGGAGTTATGGTGGAATTCAGCAATGGGAAGAAAATCTGTCCATTTATTGGGCTGGTTGGTGCAGAAGATTCATAAGTAATTTTCTAGTTCTTGATTGATGCATTCAGTTTCTCCATCAGTTTGGGAATGGTAAGTGGTCAAAAGGGCAATGTCATATTCTAGTAGGTGGGCGAGTTCTCTGGCAAATGCAGATGCAAATTGTGGGCCTCTGTTGGAGATACATTTGTCATGGAGTTCAAATCTCTTGAATACATGGTGGAAGAAGAGGGATGTGATACCTTCCGCTGATACTGTTTTGTTGGTTGGGATGAAAATTACCCCTCAAGTAAGGCCATGGTTGACCATGATCAGAATGCTATCAGATCCATTACTTAAGGGCAAATTGGTAATAAGATCCATGGAGATATGTTGGAAGGGGTGAGAAGCAGTGGTGGCAATGGGAGAGAAAGTGGTGGAGAGAGTGGGTGAGTGATAACCTTGTTAGCTTGGCAGGTGGGGCAGCTGGTGATGAACCGTCAAACAAAAGAAGACATGCCTAGCCACCAGTAGTCTTTGCTGAGTGTTTGTATAGTTTTATATTGTTCACTATGTTCTCCCACAACAGAGTGGTGGAGGGAGTGGAGAAGGGGGTGACAGGCTGGTTCTGGGATATAGAGACATTTCTGATAATAGAGTTTTCCATTTTCATAAGACCAATCATATGGAGAGGAGTGGGGTAGAGGAAGAGTAATGCCATCATCAAGATGTTGTAAAGCTTTTAGTATAAGGAGGTTGGATGGGGTAGAGGCAATTATTTTTTCTTGGAGGGTGAGGTTGATTTTTCTGATAAAGAGATCATCTGGTAGGAGTAAGAGGTCAGTGTTGTCGTTGGTAGTGGATGGTAGATCTTTTCTTGAGAGAGCATCGGCTGGGGAGAGATCTCTTCCCAGTATATGATAGAAGGTGAGGTTGAAGTCTTATAGAAAGAGTTGCCATCTGGCGTGTCATCGGGTGAGTTTCCTGGGTTCTTTAAAATATAATAGGTTTTTGTGGTCTGTTAGGATTGTGACCTGATTTTCTGTTCCCCTTAGATAATGTCTCCAATCTTCCAAGGCATGGATTATACCCAATAATTCTTTGTTATAGATATCATAGTTTCTTTCTGTGGGGGATAAGGTAGATGATCGGTATGTGCAAGGATGAAGGTCTCCATTCCCATCTTTTTGCATTAGGATTCCTCTGATAGCTCCTATTGAGGCATCGGTCATGACATAGAAAGGTTTCTTGGAATCTGGGATGGATAGAATGGGATGGCTGAGGAAATGTTTCTTTAGAATAAGGAAGGCGTTGTTCTCTTTGTCAGTCCATTGCCATGATTGGTTTTTGGTGGTTAGAGTGACTAGGGGTTGACAGATGTCAGAGAATCCAGGGATGAATTTCCTATAAAAATTGCAAAATCCTAAGAAGAATCTTATTTCTTTAATGGTGGTGGGTGGTAGCCATCCTTCTATGGCTTTTAGTTTGATAGGATCCATAGATAACTTGTCTTCCAAGATGATCATTCCCAAGTAATCCACTTTTGTCACATCAAATGTGCACTTTTCTAGTTTGGGATATAGTTTGTATTCCATCATTCTTTAGAGTACCTTCTGGGTTCTTTCATCCTGTAAGTCTTGGGAGGAGGAATGGATTAAAAGATCATCCATGTATATGATGAGCCATCCTTGGGTGATATAGTCTGTGAAGAAGTCATCCATTAGGGCTTGAAAAGTGGCCAGAGAGTTACACAATCCGAAGAACATCACAGTTGGTTCAAATAGTCCAAATGGTGTGATGAAGGCAGCCTTTCATTGATCTTCTGGTCTGATCAATACATTGTTGTACCCCCATCTTATGTTCATCTTGGTGAATACCTTTGATCCTTTTACCTTATCTATCAGATCAAATATCAGTGGTAGGGGATAGGCATTTTTGATGGTATGGAAGTTAAGATATCAGTAGTCTTGACAGGGTCCAAGTTTTCCATCTTTCTTGTCTACAAAGAAGAAAGGGGAGGCTTGTGGAGATTGTGATGGTCATATCTTTCCAGATGCTAATTGTTCATCTAAGAACTTTCTACAGGCTTTGCTTTTGATGGAGTTAAAAGGATAGTTTTTAGCTCATTTCAGAGTAAAAGAGTTGTTTAAGTTGATTTGGTGGTCATAAGGTCAGAATGGGGGTACTTTATGAGTAGCTTTCTCGGAGAATACTCTTTCATACTTTTTAAACTTTTCTGGGAGTTTTATTTCTTTTTTTTCTTCATTGATCACTAATTCGGTGGATATGGTGGTTTTTCTGATTTTTTTGAAGTCTTCATCATCTCCACTGTGTTGGATTACTACTTTTTCATTTGGGTAGATTAGGTCACAAGAGAGGTACTTGATGAGATATCTTTGGGGTTCTGTATCATCTTTCTTAGCTGGGGCTCTTTCTGGAATGGAAAGTTAGCCAGTAGACCAGTTGATGTCTGGATTGACTTGTTTGAGCCATATCATTCCTAGTATGACATCATTTTTGCCACATCTAATGATGAGGAAGGTTTGTTTCTCTTTTCTTCCAGTTATTTCCAGTTCTATTGTGGTTTTATAGCATATCTCTCCTTCAGCATTTTTTGTTCCATCAGTGTTTATAGTATTTCTTGGTTGTTGGAGTCATTCCAAGGGGAGTCTATGTCTTTTGGTGAAGGATAGGTCTATGAAGCAGTTGGTGGCTTCACAGTCTACTAGGGCTTAGGTTTTGATTGTGGTTCTTCTGTTTAGATTATGTACAAGAATCAGAATTTGGATTGCATTGGGGTCTTTTGATACTAGTATAGACAGAAGTCTCAGAAGTCATGACATGATAGCACACCCCCGCTTTAAAAACCCTTCACTTTGGCAATACAAGCAATTATTTCTTTAGAGAATGTGGACTGGACTTCCACCTTGGTGACAGTTTCCTCTTTTCCTTCATCATCTACTTCCATAGGTGTATAGTCTTTGTCATATACTTGTTTCAATACTCTGAGAAGGTCATCTTGATTAACCTTTTTCTTGCTAGTGAGCTTTTTTACATATTCATCGGCTACTCCAACCTCTTCTTTTACTTCCCTGACTTTCTCTTGGGGTTTCACTTGAGTTCTGCGGCTATTTCCTTGTTCCTGATTCTGACCCTGGGGGTGATCTCTCAGATGTTTCCTGGTTGAACAGCCAACTTGATAACACATGAAGCACCTATTTTCTCTGATGTGTTTTGCTTTTTCTACTGGGGTAAGTCTGATGGCATCTATGTCCATTGCATTTGGGTCTCTGGATCATCCTCCTCCTCCAGTTCCAGAATAGGTGAGGCAATTTCCTCTTAAGTCTCTTTCATATTCTATTTGCCTCATTCTAGTGAAAGATTTGTCAATCCAGAACTTCAATGTTTCTGGTTCTCCTTGGAGTATTATAGGAGAGAATATGTCAAAGTTTAGTCCTTTGACAAACCATTCGCATAAAGCTCCCTTGCTTTTCTCCTTAGAGTTGGCTGCTTCAAGTTGGAAGTCTTGGATATATTCTTGTGAATTGGCCATGGTGGATGGGCCACGTGTTGCGGAACGTGAGACGTGAAGTCTGAGTCACTCAGCGATCAGCTGATCAAAGCTCTCTATCTGCGGCCCGTACCTTAGGCACATGGCAAGTACGGATAGACGGGCGGCGGCAGCCTCGTGGAATAAGATGAGGCGATATTTCAGGGTCTGCCTGAATAGAACTCTCTTGAGTAAAGGTAAACCGTCCACCTTTACAAGGTACAGGGTAAACCTTCACGTAAGATCGCATAGAATTTAGCTAGAGAGCTATCTATCATACAAGGGCGCTTATATACGTAACTACTGGAGATGGGAATCCACTCCTAGATTGGATGATCAATCTGATTAGGAGTGAGTCCACTTCCCAACTGGGAGTGGAGAATGGAAAGTGTCCTAATAAGAATAAGCTTTAATTAATCATGCACTGCCTGAATAGAAAGGGGAAGGGCAGTGCATGGAACCCGCTCCTAATTGAGGAGAAGGTTCAAACCTTATCTTTAAAGTGGACACATCAAGCTCAGCGGAAGGGGGAAGGGTAACATCTCCTCTCGGATGCTGTGTGGAGTAGGTATGGATGAGGCGATGACTTGCCGTAACTGAGAGTGAGAGTGTGTATCCTAGTTGAGAAAGGCAAAAGGCCCGTCGGGGTGAACTCTAGGTAAAAGTGAAAGAAAGAGAGATAGGAATGAATGAAAAAGAAAGACAGGGAGAGAGCTCCCTCATAGGAATGGAAATGGGCACTCGGCCCTGAGGAGGAAATCGGCGAGCTCCACGGCGTCCCAAGTGAACCACTCGGAGTTCCCTGGTGGAACGTTCTCCTGGTTCTCCGGTAAAGGAGGAGATGTGTTCCATACCTCTAGTGACTCTCCCCACGCTAACCTGCTAGAGAAGTCATCGTCTACGTCCATTGGTTGCCCTGCAGGAAAGAAAGAAAAAGACGGTGCCTCCAACTCGTCGGGGTATGGAGTTGGAGGCCTCACCCATCGTTCCGTATGATATGGAACGCGGGACGTGAAGTCCGAGGTGCTCAGCGATTAGCTGATCGAAGGCTCCGGTGGCTGGTCCGTACTGTAGGCAAATGGCGAGGACGGACAGGCAAGCGGCGGCGG
>JBBPJU010001251.1:0-13043 GCA_038088875.1 Austroboletus festivus | reverse complement strand
GGCGTCCCTGGTAATAAAGGCGGCAGTCACGGACCTCCCAATCAGCAGCAGACATTCGGGGGAATGCCGGGTCGCCATGTTCAACACGAACAATGGCATCAAGCACGGCGGCGTCAGCGTTGGGCCCATCGAGGTAGTGACAGAGGGTGGTATCGATGCTGCGAATAAAAATGTCGTCCGGGAGGAGCTGGAGCAGTTCCTGGGACTCATCAAGTACATCCGGGCAGGAAAGGAAGTCAGCGGGGCCCATCTGGCCACCAGGAGTGTGAACAAGGCAGAGGTCGAACTCCTGAAGGAAAAGTTGCCACCGGGCATGATGACGCGGCAAATCACGGGGTTGTTTAAAGTAAATTAGGTTTTTGTGGTCCGTGAGGACCATTACAGGATGAAGGGTGCCGGTCAGGTAATGTCGCCAATCTTTCAGGGCCAAGATAATGGCCAGGAGTTCCCTATCGTAAATGTCGTAGTTGCGCTCCGCCGGTGCAAAGGTTGATGATCTGTAGGCACATGGGTGGAGATCCCCATTGCCGTCTTTTTGCATAAGGACCCCTCCGGCTGCTACCAATGATGCATCGGTCATTAGCCAGAAGGGTTTCATGGTATCTGGATAACGTAGTATGGGGGCACGCAAAAACAAGCATTTCAGGGCGGTGAATGCGTCGTCGGCTTCTGGTGACCATTCCCAGCGCTTTCCTTTCATAGTGAGAGCGGTTAGGGGCCGAGCGAGGTTGGAGAAGTTCGGGATGAACTTCTGATAGAAATTGCAGAATCCAAGAAAAGATCGCACTTGTTTCACGGTTTGCGGGGGAGTCCAGTCTTCAATGGCTTTCAACTTGACGGGATCCATAGCTACACTTCCTTCCTTCAACACCATTCCCAGGTATTCCACTTCCGGGACATTGAAGGTGCATTTTTCCATTTTTAGATATAATTGGTGCTCGCTTAGCCTCCGGAGCACTAATTTCGTTCTCTCGTCATGAGTTTTCTGATCGGCCGAGTGGATTAGGAGATCGTCCATGTAAATAATTAGCCATCCCTCAGCTAAGTAGTCTGCGAAAATGTCGTCCATCAGAGCTTGAAAAGTCACAGGGGAGTTGCACAGTCCGAAGAACATTACTGTGGGCTCGAACAGCCCCATAGGCGTTATAAAGGCTGCTTTCCACCGATCCTTCTTGTGGATGAGAATATTGTTGTATCCCCATCGGACATCCATCTTGGTGAAGATCCGGGAGTCCTTGACTTTGTCGATAAAATCGGCCGTTAGGGGGAGCGGGTACGCGTTCTTTACTGTCATGGAATTTAGGTACCTATAGTCTTGGCAGGGACGTAGCTTCCCGTCCTTCTTCTTTATGAAAAAGAAGGGGGAGGCTTGGGGGGACGTGGAGGGAGTTATCTTTCCACTTCGTAGGTTTTCTGTGATAAATTCCTGACAGGCTTTTTGCTCTTCGGGGTTCAGGGAGTAGTTCCTGGCTCTTCTCGGGGTAAATTCTTTGGTGAGTTCGATCCGGTGATCGTAACTCCGGGACGGGGGTAGGGATGTGGCTGCTTCCTCGGAGAATACTCTCCAAAATTCTCAGTACTCCTTCGGCAATTCTTTTTTGTCCAGGACCTGCTTGCTGGCTATTTCGGTACTTACCGTAGTCTTGTGAATCTCCTTATCAAGACTTTCTCTTATAATCACCTCCTCCGAGGGATTGTCCAGGTCCTTGGCGATATACTTTGCTAGGTATCGCTGTGCCACTTGCAGTGGTCTTTCCGAGATGTCTTCAAGGTCGTCCACTAGGTGAAGCTCCCGCTTCTCCCAGTCTATTATGGGGTTTTCTTCGGCTAACCAAGCCATCCCTAAAATGATGGGGGTTTTGCCGCAACCAAGCACCATCAAGCTCCTTCTTCGGGTCTTGCTTTCTATGATCATGGTCAAGAATCCGCGCCTGGAGATTGTACCTCCGGCGTTATGGGATCCATCTGCGTTTATGGCGTATCGGGGTTGGTGTAAGGGGATTAGGGGTATTTTCCACAACCGGGCATATTTGGCATTTAAAAAGTTCCTGGTTGCTCCGCTATCTATCAGGGCTTGTGTTTCGATGATTCCGGCAGGTGTTTGAACAGTTACTGGGATAGTCGTTCTTTAGATAGTACAACCTGTTCCGGTAAACTAGAGGAGGGAAACATCATCTTCACTCCTCTCCTTAAAAACCCTGAATCTTAGCTATCTTTTCCTTCATGGAAGTGGAAAGTACCACTGTCAATCCCATTCCTTTCTTCGCTGGGGAGGGTTGGTTTCCTAGGGTAGAAATTGCTGCTACCTGTTCTTCCTCCTCTTCATCATCCGCGAAGACATCATCTTCGTACACTTGTTGAAGGACCTTGAGGATTTGATCCTTTGTTCCCTTCTTGCCGTCAAGTATCTTTTGTATGTACTTCGCAGTTTCATCGGGTGGTGGCGGGTCCTTTGTTATCCCGTCCGAGATCTCTCTGGTTCTCTCCGTTGCGCGGGCGGAGCCAGGTCTCTTGTGGTTTCAAGTGGAACACCCCTTCTTTCCGCATATGAAGCAAAGGCCATTCTTAATTCGGCGAGCTCTCTCCATAGGCGATAGGTGAATTGCATCTACGTCCATTGCATTGGGGTCCCTTCCTGACGATCTGCCTCCTCCATTTCCTCCTTGATGGATGAATCATCCTCCGGATAAATCTCTTACCTGTTCCAGTTGTCAAACTTGTTTCTGTGCGCTCTTGACCCACTCCTTGATAGTGGTCGGCTCCTTTAGTAGGATGATATTCCTAGCAATATCTTGGTTCAATCCCTTGACGAACCATTCACAAAGTGCTCCTTCATCAGTTACACCAGCTTTAGTGGCAAGGAGTTGGAAATCTTGGATATATTTCTGGGCGCTCTTCATGGTGGACGGGCCCTTATCCTGGTGTATATTTCCTATTCTCCTGTGGGCATCGGCACACTCTTCCTTTGACACGAAAGAGTTGCTGAATTTTTCTACAAATTTTGCCCATGTTTTCTCTTTTTTGTCAACATTTTTGTCCAGGACAAAATGTCCTTCCACGAATACTCTCCCTCTTCCTTTCAGCATCTTGTTTAGTGCGGTTACCACTTTTGCTAAGTCCGTCGTATACAGGTCCCTGTTTATGGCAAAGTAATTCTCCATGGCTGCTATCCACCAAATGGCATCTTCACTATTTCCGGAAAAGTCAGCCAGCAGGGCCGCTTTAAGTTCTGTGGGGGCCATCTCGTCTTGTTCTTCTCAGATCCTTTCTTCGGCTAGTTCTCAGTGTACGTTAGATGCTATCCTTCTTTGGTTCTCTGGTGACCAGGGGTCAGTTGCTCTTACTACTTCCCGGCGGGATCTTGCTGCGAAGTAGTCGGGGTTGACGTAACCTTCTGGGGCTGGGGTCGGGATGGGTGTGGAGACAGGAGGTTGTTCCGAAGTGAGTAAGCGATAGTCCACTTCTCGATGAGGGGTCGGGCTGCGACTGATCCGAGGTGGGAGAGGAGAAAGTGAAGATGGGGGTGGTCCTTGAGTAACTTCAGCAAGACTCGGTGAGGGACCGGGGTGGGAGAGAGAAGGAGCTCTAGCAGATTGTCTGCTCCGGGGGACTCGAAGTGTCTCTGGGATAGGGGTCCTTCATATAGACTCAGAAGTGGGTGAGGGGGGTTGGAGCTCGTCGTCTGATCCAGGGTGCGCAATCTTGGTGGTAGTACTTCCCGACTCGTAGAAACGAGGGGAGTGTTTTCAGAGTTAGATTCTTTTGATATGGAACGCAGTACGTGGAGCCCTAGCCGCTTGGCAACGAGATGATCGACGTAGCCGAGGCAAGGGCAGCGACGGATGAATCCGGTAAGGATGTTGGCTCTGGCGCAGGTGCCTAGCATGTAAACAATGTAGTGGTGATTGAGGCAATGCCTCAGAAGAACTCTCTCGATGAACAAAGAACCTTCCTCGCTCAAAGGTGCAGTTGACTCCACATTGGATTGCATAGAATCTAACTAAGGAAAAGTACGAAGTTACATGGGCGCTATTTATACATAAGGGGAATATGATGGGAGTCTATTCCCCTGTGGGGGTTTCGGAATACTACCTGCCTGAAGAGTGGCAGGGAATGGAAGAGCGTCCGTATCGGGGAAGATCTCATCAACGATGAGATCATAAAGTAATTACCGTAATTGACGGCATGCACAGCCTATAGATAAAAGGAAGGGCTGTGCATGGGAATCCTCCCACAATCGTGAGAGAATCTCCTAACAGATCGAAAGAGGATATGTGAGATCTTACGGAATAAAGGGGAGTAATACCTAACCCGGCAGATGCTGTGTGGAGCGGGAAGGGTGGGCAGGTAACTATTGGTAACTGTGGAATGGATCGAACATATCCTAGAAGATCGAAGAAAATAAATAAAAGAAACTCATTCCGAATTAAAGGGGAAAGTGTTCTCACGCCTCCTTACGTATTCGTACAACTCCTGGGCATCCCAGGTGAACCATTCCTCGTCCCCCAGGGGAACGTTCTCTTGATTGTCTGGCAGTGGGGGCGAGGCTGACCAGACGTCTACTGAATCTCCCCAAGCTAGAGAGCTTGTGAAGTCTTCCTGCATATCCGCGAAATGTCCTGAAGAAAAAGAAAAAGACGGTGCTTCCAGCACCTCTGGGTAGGGGGTAGGGGAGCGCCTCCATCGTTCCGTAACACTACCACCACATATGGAGGGAACTTAGATGAGAGGCACCAATTCTGGAATGGAGAAGCAGAGGGAGCAATATGGGGAGAACCAGCTGGTGATCCAGTCCCTAGATGGTGAAATGTGCAAGCAACACCAGTCCCCCTCGAAGAGACTGAACCTGCGCCCGAGTGGCCCACCAATTCCGTATGGATGTGATTGCATCCATACCTTACTCTATACTGGTATGGATCAATCTTTACATTATCTCCCTTATCTTTGGACAACAGTTTCTTTTTGATTGTACCCTTACACTGGTGTGATCTCCCCCTTCCTCCACCTATGCCTATCTCTAGCTTCTCTTCTTCACTTGTGACCACCTTTGTAGTTGCATTCACGCCCCCCTATCCCTATAAATATGACTGCCATATACAGTAGTAACCCCAACTAGATCTACATTTAATCTACATGGTATTTGGTTCAATTGCTATCCCTAAGTGAGGGCCACAACAAGACTTACCAGAATATCCCGGACTTCTATCAGTCTACTATCTACTATTAAGTGACAGCTTGAACTTGGCAAAATCTTTGTGTCTTGAATCTATACTCATAGATTGCATCACAGAAATGAATGATCATGTTAAACTAAGAAAGGAACTCTGACCACTGAGCTTGTCAGCAAGTCAGGAGTTTAGACATAGCAAAGTACTCAAGATTTTTGTGGTTGGTGATGATGTCAACTGGAGTCCTGGAACTCTTGAGGTAGTGCCACCAGGAGTGAAAAGTTTTATGGATGGTGAGCAACTCTTTGTCATGGATGTCATAATTAAGCTCTGGGGTGATGAGGGTATGGGAGTAAAATGTGATGGGGCAGATTTCATCATCCAGGCAATGGAGAGAAAGAATATCCACAATCACATAATTGAAGGCATTGGTCTCAACAATAAGCAGAGCATCGGGAATCCAGTGGGTGAGGATCAGAGTGGTTGTAAAAGCATCTTTGAGATGCTGGAAAGTGGAATGACATTCATTGTTAAAGTCCCATGGTGTGCCCTTGTGAGTGAGATGGGTTAATAGGATGACAAGTCTGAAGTAATTATGAATGAAATGGCAGTAGAAATTTATGAAATCAAGGAAGGACTGGATATCCTGGACTTTCCAGGGCTGGGGCCAGTCTTGGATGGCTTTGACCTTTTCAGTGGGCATGGTCAGGCCAGAGGGAGAGAGCTGATAGCCAAGGTATTCAGTGGAGCTGGTATGGAATATGCATTTTTCTGGTTTGGTATACCAGCTGTGTTTCCAGAGGTGTTGGAGTACCTCTCAGACATGCTCCTTGTGGGAGGCCTGATCGGCAGAGAAGATGAGAATATCATCAAGATAGATGATTATGGAGACATTGAGAAGGTCAGTAAAGATGGAATTAACAAACCACTGGAATGCTGCAGGAGCATTGGTGAGATCAAATGGCATAACAAGCCACTCATAGGAACCATAGCACATCCAGAAAGATGTCTTCCATTTGTCACCCTCAGCAATGTGGACAAGATGGTAGGTGTGCCAGAGGTCAAGTTTGGTATAGATGTTGGCATGGCTTGAAGCATCTAGGAGGTCACAGATGCAGGGAAGGAAGTAATGGTCTTTCTTCATGATCTTGTTGAGTCCATGGAAATCAACACAAAGTCAGAGTGATCTGTCTTTCTTTCAGACAAAGAGAATGGGGGCAGCATGAGCAGAAGAGGAAGGGTGGATAAAACCCATAGAAAGGTGTTCATCTAAAAATGCCCAGAGAGAGTCCAGCTCAGAGGGTGAAAGGGAATAAGTGGTTCTGACTGAAGGTGATGCTCCTTCTTCCAGATCAATTTTTAAGTTGATATTGTGGTGTGAAGTGAGCTTGGAAGCCTTGCTTTTACTGAACACATCTATGAAATCATGATACTCTGGAGGGACTCCAGAGAGATCGACTGAATCAGGGGTGGCAGAAGTGGAGCAGAGGTCAGTGTTTTCAGGGTGGAGCTGCAGGCTGAACTGCCTAGATTCCTCAAGTTGACAAGCAAGTGTGAAGGCCAGAGTGCTAATAAGTGCAATGTGAGGGGCCTTACATTTGGAGAAACATGGTGGATCAGGGGGTGCGGAGTCAACCTCTGGAGTACATAGGAAGTTGATGTTTATTAATGAAAGTAGTATCTATAAAACAATCAGAGGATTCTGAATCTAGCAATGCAGAGGATGGAGGAATATCATAAGAAATAAAAGTAATAGAAGGTGTAAGTGAATGAGTATCTAAAAGAGTGGATGTGTTTAGTCAGATCTCCTTAAGTGCACAGGTAGAGTCAACACAACCTCCAGACCATGCAGAGTCATGGAGGCTGCTCACTATTTTTTTGCCTTGGAAGCAGAGGCATCCAGTTTGGATTCCAGAGTTGAGGACTTAGCTGCATAAGCCTTGGCTGCGCAGGACATGGACTTAGGGCAATCTTTGACTACATGTCCCATGTTTCTGCAGAATATGCAGAGGTTGTTATTGAAGCACCATTTGTACTCCTCAGCTGTGAGCTTGCCATCTTTGCCCAACTTGAACAATGTCTCAGGCTTTGGAGGTGCAGGCGATTTCAATGATAGGTGTGGTGATTTTGCCTTTAGAGGTGGAGGTGGAGGCAGAGGCATTGTCAGAGGTAGCAGATGGGATGGGGTGCTTGTTAGAAGTTTTAGGAGGTGTGGAGTGCTTTTGTGACATGATCTATGGGTATAGATCCAAGACACAAAGAATCCCTAGTATTCTAGCTGTCACTCAACAGTAGACAGGAGACTGATAGAAGTCCAGAATGAATAGAAGTCTTTGACCAGTGACCTTCTCCTCAAGGGATAACCATTGGAACCAAATACCATATAGATTAAATGTAGATCTAGTTAAGAAACTACTGTACAGGGCAGTCATATTTATAGGAAAAGAGGAACACTGCCATGACCATAAGAAGCAGTCATGGGTAGGTGGAGGACTGTCCATAGGGCTAAGGGTTTATATAGATAAGCATGGGTGGAGGATGGTAAGATCGCACCAGTGTAAGGGTATGATCACAAATGAAATGTTGTCCATGAAGATAAGAGAGATAAGGAAAAGAAAAGGGGATTGTACAATGAGATAGGGGCATGAATGCATCACATCCATGCAGAATCAGTGGGCCACTCTGGCACAGGTGTCATCTCCTCCAGGGGGATCAGTGGTGCTTGGACATTCCACCATCCTGGGATGAATCCCCCCTGTGGTTCCTCTCCCCAGTTAGCTCCCTCTGGCTCTCCTCCCCAGAACTGATGTCATCCATTCGTACTTCCTCCGTAGGCTGCATTGGCTATATTGGCATTGAGCCAAGGTCAGTCCCCTTCATGAGGAAAAGGGGTGGCCCTCTGCAGATAGTCCACATGATGCATGACATTACCCTGTCAATAAGGTTGATGAACCTCATCAATCTTATTCCAGTCCATCATCCATCTAGTTAGATCCACTCTCTGCACAACTAGGGCAGAGATGTTGTGGATGTCCTGGGGTGTCCTCCCTATAGTAAGGACAGGTATAGTGGGGGCAGGAGGATCAGAGATGGTGGGGACTTCCACACTGATAGCATTGATAGGTTTGATGCTGGGTTGGTGAGATTGGAGTGTCATTTCAGTACAAGGAGATTCTGGTGGTAAGAGGTTGCTTAGGTCACTAAGAATTTCTGGGTATGGGGTGGGGAGATGGGGTGGTTGGAGGGATAAGCTGTTGCAGTGGGGCATCTTTGACTTCTCCCTCAGATCTCTCTGCAACTTCAGGTGCCTTAATGTCTGTAAGAGGTTTGGTGATATAAATTGGGATGGGAAGAAGATTCTCTCATTCCTCGCTATCTCATGATTCTCTGGTGTGCCATCAAATTGTCACGATTCGAGTGGCATTCACTACTCTTGGATGATTACCCCGAGTTCAGACCACTAGGCAGACAGATGCTGAGTGTGGTATCTTTATTCCTGATATCATTCTGATTATGTTGCTTACTGCTACACTTCACCTTGGACTATCCCCCTGAATAGGTCATTGGTTATTTCTACACCAATGACATGGTCTTTCCACCAATGCCCAGATATGCTGGTATCTTTATTGGGTTTATCAAACCATATCCATGATATCAATCTTTAACCTTTGGTTGACATATGTCCTTTATAGCAATACTGCTTCACATGTATTGCTTCACCTGTTTACACCTTACCCATAGTACTTACATACTGTACTGGTTAGGTAGTATTACCTTTGTAGGACTACCTAGGTAAACATTTAATCTATATGGTATTTGGTTCAACAGCTCCCTCTATCAGTGAAGGTCGCCGCAAGACTTAAGCCTATCTCAGACTTCTATCAGTCTCCTGTCTACTATTGAGTGACAGCTGAATGACAGGAATTCTTTGTGTCTTAGATCTATATCCATAGATCGCATCACAAAAGATCTAGTTGAACCCTTGTTCACTCCTTGTTCTACCAAGAAGAGTCTAGTGGACCCAAATCCCCACTAGGAAAGTTCTGCCACTGATCTCCCATCGGAGGGAGAAGAGAATCAGAATGTCGACAACTCCTACAGAAATGCTCCTATCCCTGATTCATCTTGAAGACTTTGAATCGGAGGAAGCTCTACGTCTTCTAGCCATTATCACAACCCCTGATCCCATATGACCAGAACATATTGTCGACCTTCTCAGAGCCTACCTGCACCTCTGGCTCTTAACACAGAAACTGCTACAGCCGACAGGACTCCAACTCCTATCCCATCTAATATAGCTACATCTCAACCAACAGCAGAGGACTTTGCCCTAGACATCGACCTGCCCATCATGTCTAGACAGAAGACTGAGAAACAAGCTGGGCTGCCAATAGATTTTTCCAGAGAAGGGGAGGATGCCCCATAGTGGATCATCACCATGAGCAACTACTTTAGCATGAATGACGATATCTACACCTATGATCAAGACCAAATCAACATGGCCTTGAATAAGATGAGCAAAAAAAGAGGGAGAACATTTTCTGAAGCATACTACAATCAGTGAGAGGAAGAGACAATTCCAGATACAGAAGGCTGGAAAAGGTTCAAGGAAAGATTCCTTGAAGCGTTCTCATCCAAAGAAGTCCACCTGGACCATAGGAGGAAGTTAGCTGCTCTGAAACAAAAGGACAAAGAGTCCTTCCCTACAACAAAAGGATTGCAGGAATACATGCAGGACTTCCAGCTCTATGCCAGAAAAGCAAAGTTAACAGATGATGCCATCCTGACGGAATGGTTCATCAGGGGCCTTAACCCCTTAATTGCATAAAAGGTCATAGGAATAAAGGAGCCAGAAACCCTTACAGACTGGATCGAGACCAGTCACAAACAAATGAGACAAATCGAATGAGTCAAAGACTTGAAAGGGAATCGATTCAAAGCTCAGACTACAACGCGAGATCCCAACACTATGGACATAGATGTCATCAAACTGTCACTGACCAATTGGGCTAAGCACGTAAAGGAAAACTGTTGCTTCATTTGTCATAAAGTAGGATGCTCCACAAGGAATCATCCACAGCCAGGAACATCTTTCCACCCCACCAGCAATAAGTTCCAAAAAAGGGAACAAATGAAAGAAGTTTCTGACACCACCCCAGGATCATCAGCAATTGCCGATTATATTAAGGTTCTTGGAACTAAAGACATCAAAGAAGAGGATGTAATAAAAATCCTAAAGGAGATCTACAAGGAACCCATCTACCAAGGAGAAGAGGAGGAAGAAACCATAGCTAAAATTAGCATGGAGAAACTTAGAGCACGAGTGGAAAAGGCTAAGGGTTTTTGATCCGGAGAGCTCAGTTAGTGTGTAACTCTCCTATGACCTGGAATGTACAATCTATGGAATGAAAGTCAATTACAATCCCTATTCAAATACTTCCAGGAACCACTGAAATCAAAGCCCTAGTCGACAGTGGAGCAACCAACTGCTTCATTAATGAATCCATTGCTCGAAAACTACGATTACCTCTCACTAAATTGAAAATCCGATGGGTCGCCATCAATGCAGATGGGTCTACAAATAAAGGAGGGGACATAACCCACAAAACAACCATCACTACTTCCATCGGAGGAAGAAGGGAGACAAGAGACTACCTAGTAATCAGGAGTGGAAAAACCAACATGATACTCGGAATGAGTTGGTTGGCCAAACACAATCCAATCATTGATTGGATTCACAGGGAACTAAAAGGAGGGAAAAGGAGTTCCAATCCAGAAGAACAAAGGTACCTGATCAAGTACCTAACAACCAACCTAGCTGAAGAACCAAATGAGGAAGTACTCATCAGATGTTGTACTAAGGATGCGGAGGAAATCAACAAGCTCACAATATCCACTGATATAGCCTGGAGGGAATGGAAAGACAGTACAACCTTACCAGAAAAGTTCCAACAGTACCATACCATATTCTCAGAGGAAGCTACAACTACACTTCCCCCAAAAAGGGCTTATGACCATCACATCGATCTCCTTTCTTCATTCACCTCTCGACAAGCAAAGAATTATCCCCTTAATCCAGAACAAATGGAAGCCTGCAGGAAGTTTATTGAAGAACATTTAAAATCAGGAAAAATCCAACCATCAAGATCCCCTTAAGCCTTCCCATTCTTTTTTGTCGATAAAAAAGACAGCAAACTCCGACCCTGCCAAGACTATCGATACCTAAATGAGCATACCGTCAAAAATGCTTATCCTTTACCCCTAATCGGAGATCTGATTGACAAACTCAGGGGGTCACATATCTTCACCAAGATGGACATAAGATGGAGGTACAACAATGTATGGATTATACTGGAGGATCGATGGAAGGCAGCTTTCATCACTCCAATGGGTTTATTCGAACCCACAGTAATGTTCTTCGGACTATGCAACTCTCCTGCCACTTTTCAAGCCCTCATGGATGATATCTTTGCTGACTATCTAGCCGAGGGATAGTTAATCATATATATGGATGATCTCCTAATCCATTCCCCTGACCAACAGACACACGATGAAAGGACCAGGAAAGTCCTAGAATGGATGATGGAACACAAACTATACCTTAAACTGGAAAAGTGTTCCTTCAACACCAAAACAATGGAATACCTGGGAATGATAATCTCAGAAGGGCATATGGAGATGGATCTGGTAAAATTGAAAGCCATCCGGGAATGGAACCCCCCCACATCAGTCAAGGGAGTTCACTCGTTCTTGGGGTTTTGCAACTTCTATCGAAAATTCATAGAAGGATTCTCCACTAAAGCATGCCCCCTTATTGAATTAACAAAAAAAGAGACAAAGTGGCATTGGGCGGAATCCCAAGAATCAGCATTCTGGGAACTACAATGACAATTCCTAAAACAACCAATTTTCTCTATACCGGATCCAACAAAACCTTTCTTTGTGATGATGGACGCTTCCCTGGTTGGGATGGGAGGGGTATTAATGCAGAAAGACACCAATGGAGATATGCACCCATATGCATTCTGCTCCAGCACTCTATCCCCAGCAGAACGGAATTATGACATCTATGATAAGGAGTTACTAGGAGTCATCCATGCCCTGGATGACTGGTGACACTATCTAACCAGAACCAACCATCCAGTTACCCTTCTCATGGATCACAAAAACCTCCTATACTTTAAGAAGGCTCGGAAACTTTCCAGACGACATGTATGATGGCAATTGTTCCTACAGAAATATGACCTCGAATTCCATCACCTCCCAGGTTCCCAAATGGGTCCAGCAGACGCTTTATCCAGACTCCCTAACCTGAACCTATCAGATGATAACACGGAACTCCATCTACTTCCGGAGGAACTATTCACCAAGCAAATTGACATAGCCCTAAAAGAGAAAATCAAATCTTCTTCCAACAAAGATCCATTAGTCCTAGATGCACTCCAACACATGTACAAGGAAAATCACATTCTCAACAAATCCCACCTCCAGGATTGGATCTATGAAGAAGGATAACTATACTTCCGCCATTGACTCTACATACTCCCTGATGCCCGAAAAGACCTGGTCCACTCCATCCACTCCTCTGCCGCCGGAGGACATGGAGGACAACACCAAACCATCCAACTCTTGTCCAGGAATTACTGGTGGCCCAGTCTCTCCACAATCATCAGGAAATATATTGCCGGCTGCCCCATTTGCTAACAAAATAAAAATATAAATAACCCATCTCACCCTCCCCTAGTACCTATTCCGGTCACCAGCCCCCACCCTTTCCACACCATTTCCATGGACATGATCACAGATCTTCCCCCTTCTCACGGATCGGACTCTATTCTTGTTGTGGTGGACAACGGACTTAGTAGGGGGGCAATT
>JBBPJU010001250.1:0-13047 GCA_038088875.1 Austroboletus festivus | reverse complement strand
TGCGGATAAAGAGTTGCTTGAATGGCTTAGGACCGTAAGTGTTTTCTAAACAATCTTACGTTGCCCCGGTCGAATTCCCACACCTCTCGTAGAACATAGCCAGGAGACCCCTCAAACAGGACGGACAGCCGGAAGACATTGCAAGCATCGTGAGCTATCTCGCTTCGAAGGAGGCACACTTTATCACTGGCAAGTATCCATTCACGTCATCTTATCATGTGTGTTTGCTAACTTGTTTGATCGATTAGGGCAATGTGTGAGCTATTTGAACAAAGTGGTGGAGACAGTATGCTCAACAAACTGACTATGCTTATAGATTAGTGTTGATGGGGGTATAACCATGTCTTGAACCTGGCAGGATGATACCTGGTTCCACAGCATATATATAATCCCATTGATGGATTTGGGGCTGTGTATTTGCTGTAAGATTCATATGAAGGCACATGTTTCAGTTGAGCCACTTGTATTATAGGGATAATCATATCAGTGTGAGTCTCTCAATAATGCCATCTGTTATGCCATTGTGCATGCTGCGACCAGATCGACGCATACATAAGATATCTACACACGTTTTATTCCTGCTAATCAGATGGAAAACAGGTTGAGCAGTGCTTACGGAGAATATATACCGACCAATCCATCATATAGCCAATCCAGCTTGTGGTCTATAAGTCACCTTGGGCGGGTAGAAACATGATTTGATGGACTGATTCTGTATGCAACAGTAGGTTATATAACAAATGCGACATCCTTGATATTTTTACTGAGTAAAGTACAGAGCGCACGAGCAATTATTAATGTCAGATGCGCGTGGATGTAGATTGAATATGCTTCGTCAGATCCAAGGGCGCAGCCTAGCGAAGAATTCCCAATGCGGGATAACGGAGTTACCACCCCGGTTCTAGATATCTAACGATGGTTCCACTTGCATGTTTGTCACGGTAGAGGTCAAACCCGACCAGTGATGACCCGGGCACCTAATAAATAACAACTCATGTAAAATATTTACCTATTGAATGCCCGATGTAGATATGGGGATACACTCCTGTCAGACCGAGCATTCCGGGGTGCGTGTATAGGAAGCTTCCTGCAGTCTCATTCTGCGAGGCAAGTGGTAGTAGTCACTGTTTTGTATCGGCTTTCAAGTTTCAGGGATGACATCTGAGCCATTCGTTATGCATCCAGTCAGACTCTGTTGTAAATCAGCATAAATGTGTTTATGTTCCGGTGAAAACGATGAGACAAGCAAATGCGATTCAGCATCGGGATGGTTCAACGAGTGCCTGAACTTGCAGTGTAGTCTATCGAGGATGGAACGTGTAGGTCTAGGATGTGCATGGAAAGAACGCATAGCTTAGGATAGAACTAGTTCGTGTCTGTCTATGTGGCAAAGACAGATGAGGGTGCTGCAGTGCCTGTGCATTGTCCATGGCCATGCACATAGCGAGTCCAGATGCGTTCCCTAAAAGATGGTAGCGGTTCAACGTTCAGGGCCCCTAGGTCAACGTTGTCCAAATATCTTTTTTTTTATCCGAGTGCGTGCCGACAGAGAGAAAAGCTTCGAAAATGTTTTTGTAGATACCTGGCTTCAGGCTTGGCGCGTGTCCATAGGCCACTCACGCAAGTGTGGGGTGCGAGAGTATATCAATCACGCTTACTTGAATCTGTTAAGCGGTTGTGTAGGCTTCGTCGACACGTCGCTGGTCTCTGGATGAAACGGAAAAATTTCTTTCGTCAAAAGTCTCTGCCTTGGCGTCAACAACAGCGGCGCAAGATGTTGGGGCTCTTTGATAAAGGCTAGAAGAGACCTTGAGCCTGAATTGTTGATAGCGAGCGAGCCTATGAGCTGGGCATAGCAGCAGCATCAGCTTGAAAATTGAAGCGTGTCTTTAGTAGACATAAACAGACGTGCTTGAATGAACCCCTTGAAGGCTTGGAAAAGAAGGGGAATCATATTATGATCACCGAACACATTCAAATGGTATCGTTGCCCTCATTGCAAACTAGATGACCTATGGCCTACTTCCCCGATGGCAAGATCATCCAGAGGTGACCCATTCTTTGCTCAACCTTTCCAACTTACCGCCTACTCGTAGCGATTACCAGAGTAAGTCATCGACGGTACGACCTCGTAGATCCGACGGCTCTGTCCTTTTTCTTTTTCCATGATCTTCGACTATTACCATCTCGGCTTCGCTTTCTCCCCACTTGCCTCGCTCTTGTACATTGTTGCGTTCACCGGCCCCGCCTTCAACCAGGAAGCTGACCTTAAGGAAGGAGTCTTCCAGGTCCGCATGGCCCCTCACTCTTCCCGGTGTGTCCACCCATTCACTCCTCGTTCCGAATATTCCAGATGAGTCAGGACGTATGGCGCATGACGCATGTCTGCCCACTTTAGGGTTTACGATGTCTTATTGACACGATGCAAAAGCACTCGATCCAGACCGCGATCCCACTGGTGGCATCTGTTAATTCTATGACCATAGCCTTTGAAAGGCTACGGTTACTTATGAAACTCCCTGCAAGTCCTTGGATGTAGGAAATAATCGGAAGGCAGTATGTATTACACGGGTTGGGATTAACAGATGCTGGTCTCGTCCGTCTAGATAGAAATTAGTGAGAAGACATCACCCTGCAGATAAATTTTACCAGCGAAGACATTGGATATTTTCATATTTGCACACCAGAAAAATATGTAGAGACATAAATGATTACATCTAACTGAGCCATGAGACTAATCAATCATATTTTGGATATCCTGCCCTTCCGCGCTCGATTGAACCTCCTACTCACGACAGACTGTGGTCTATGTCTAGGACCTGCGTCAGGTCTCTCCGTTCCATGAGATGTATTCCCTCAGGCTCATCTGCACCCTCCATCGTCCCACGCCTGCGCGGAGGATCATCTACGACATCAACCACAGGAACAGTAGAGAAGGTGATGGAAGTGGGTCGTGACGGTTGTACACCAAACCCGCTGTCAAGGCCCTGCCAGTGGTCACCGAGATCACGGTCGTATAGCTCGCGCACACCAATAATAAACCGAGGCATTATCATGATAATGGCGACGTCGCTGAACGAGGCGAAAAAGAGTGCCACAGTGCCGGTTGATGCGCTGGGAAGAGCCACTTGAACCAAAAAAGAGACATTGACGAGCGTCATCCTGGAAGGAGGATAAGGTACACGTGATCAGTAAAAAAAAGCCTTAAAGGCAGTCAGAGGAAATAAATGGAACATGAGAACGAAGGAAGAGAAAACAAGACGCACGCAAGAAAGTAAAGTATCCCATCCCTTACGAGTAGTTGCACAAATCGGTTGATGTGCAGCCTCTTTGCTTCTTTGTACATCGCGATGGATTGTTTCAAAGTTGGAATAAAAGCGAAAGCGAAAAGCATAGTACCAAGGATAAACCGCGGGATTTCGTCGTACAGCCAGTATAGGGATACATTTGGAATACCCGTGATTTGAGCACTGCAAAAGGAGAGGTTATCGATGTGAACAACTGTGACTAAGTATGCGTTCATATCATCAGTGAAAAAGGTCGGGATAAATGCGACCATAATAAAGACGCACTCGACAGATGAGTGTTTGGGTTGATGCATATACCTGTGATAACAAAGGAAACAACAGTCTGTACTACGTACACGAACAGCAGAGCGCAAAGGATTGCGTTGGATCGATTCCACATCGCATACACACGTAGGATCATGACCCCTTGGATCTCGATATGAGTGCGGAAAATTGTTATCGGGGGAACTAGTCACGCACAATCGGAAGCAGCGAGAAAAATTTGGTATCCCCAAAACCATCCTACATACATTATTGTGCCTTCAGCGAGACATTCGTCGCGGTGAGATAGCAAAATGCAGTTGATGGATATCCTCACAACTGTGGAGTCCCGGTTGGTATATGGTACACAGCTGCCAAAACAGCACACGTACGCCTATCAGACATCGATATCAATCATCAATGAAGTATGTTATTCCGGGAGATACTTACTCTTTGAGGACCCCGAACAAAAGTAGTTCCAACTGCATACGCATCTAATGAGTTAAATTCACCGCAGTTAAATTTGAACTTACAGAGTCCATACATACTTTAATGATACGAATCCATCGTTAGCTTCCTGTATAATAGATTGATCAGACATATATAGTCACGGAAAGGCCGATATAGCGGACCTGTGGAACCATTAGTTGTAATATATGCATATGCATTACTTAAAGCAACGTAGAATGTACCAAGGCAAACATTGTAGAGACCCATGTCCACGGTCGACACTGTAGAAATGTCAGAAACACAGAATTTGGCCACACGTAGCCGTCTACCCAGATGTAGTTAATCTTTGGAGTCCGTTAGCCAACTACCTGAAAATATAGAACTGATACAACATACTTCCTTTGTAAATGTGAGCACTGTGGGAGCAGAGTCATAGCAGCCATTTCAATAGGTGAACGATAGCAGCCTTGTGGAATAACTTACCATAATCATAGAGGGCGATAGTGAGGAAAGCAGCTGTATCGCTTCGTAAGACTAAACATTAAATGGACTTAGTACAATTTCAAGCAAGCATACCATGAACAAAGTCAGTTTTCTGCAAAACAGATTGTAAATCGGAGGACAACATGGCAAGCGAAAGGGAAGTTTGAAGCCAAATGTCAAGGAGCGGCGAGGAGGTGTATCGTCTGACGCTTAAAGTGGGGCAACAATAAGCTTTAATGTATTCTATCTGTGTGTCAATAGTTTCCCACAAGACTGGTTTAGAAGCAAAGTGATGTAAGATCGCATGGTGGTGGAGATTCGGAGGGAGGAAGCGTGTGATGGAGACACTGCGAGAAGGTCCCGAGTCGCCGGTCTATTCCAGTTGGAGCGACCTGAACTCAATTAAAAAATTGCCATTGGATCAAAATTACCCATATCAGATCAAACGCTCTTTTCCAGACTTGTTCTAGCGAGGACGTTAGAGCGTGTACGGGAACCGTTTCCTAACAAAGTTTCTGATTACTCCCGTTTGGCTTAAGCAGAAGTGGAGGCGGCATGTTATGATGCCGCCTCTGCTTTTCCTTCGGAGACTGAACTTCAGTAAATGAGATAATCTAGTACAGTTGGTAGTCTACGTAAGCAGAGTCCACGAGGCAGCGTAGAGTTTAGTCTGCGTGAAAGCTAAGCGAAGTGGTGGCGTTTCCTTGCCTTTGAACCACCACCGCGCCAGCCTGCGCAAACACACACCTGCGCACTTGCTCATTGTTTCGAGTTCCCCAGCATCCCGCTACCCTGATTCGTTCGCATGTCATGCAATGTGATAACCCATGTGAACAATGCTGCCCAGACTATGCCCTGCCAGAATTTGCAGAGGCTTGAGCTGTCTTCACTGATGCAGGTTGCTCAGATGAAGAAGCTGTCAAAATGCTCATCATTATGGAACATCAGCAATGCCACAGCATGTCATAACTGTTATGATCTCTGACAGAGATTACCTCGGTCATCAGAAGGACTGTCATTGTACGACTTGTTGGTTATGGATGGGGAATGGATATGATGTCGATGAACTTGATCCCCCACCGGAGGAGGAGCCAGCCTGGCCACAGGTTGACGAGTGGATGTAAGGAGGTGGGCTGAAAGTCGGACGACGGACCCCTTGTTTTTCCTTTTGATACCCAAAAGCTGAGTTCCTCTTCTTCCACCTCAGTATTGGGGACACTTTAGGTCGTTGATCTACTTCAGATCTTCTCTCAACGACCTCTCCGTTGATGTACCATTACTTCGGCTCTTCTCATGGAGACCTCGTTGCCTTTATCTCGCACCTGTATGTTTGGCATCACCGCCCCTTTTCATTTACCTCATCCTCGGACTACCTCGTTCCTTGCCTCATGTGAGGTGTAGCATTTGTGGATCTCGATCTGCAGTGCCTCTTCCTTTCCACATATAGGATCTATACCTAAGGGGATCACTATAAATATGGTAGCCACTTGTACTTGTAGCCTCAGCTAGATCTTCGCAATCACAAGCGCAGTATCTGGTTACCTCAGTGTGAAAGAGTCACTGCAGCGATCTCCTAAGGATTTCTATTAGTCTTCGCACTACTATCAAGTGTGTGCTGCGATAAAGGATCAGACTAGGTGCTACACTTGCCCAGCATAACAATAACTGGGACAACCATATGGCAGAAGAAGTAGCTGTATGCCAATGCACAGATGTGGAAGTGGCAGTGGCTGCTGAAAGGATGCAGTGTGAGGTTAAAGAAGAGTGTGAACAAATCCTGCAAGATAAATGCAAAAAATACTATAAGAAGTTTGTCCCACTGGCAAATTGGCTGTTGCCCTCCACAGACATTTTACTCCCCCCTCTTCATACATTTATCTGCCTGCAATGAGGGGACTATGTACTGCTCTACTTTTTCACCAACAAAGGGATAAAAGAAGATAAAGAGGTGCTATCCAATGGTGCAGACAATATGTATGCTTGGGTTGTGTCTAACAAAGGCCTCACTCTGCAACCCGCCTTCAAAGTCAAGGCCAAAGAGTGCTGGGTCAAGGATGAGCAGCTCACCTGGGAAGAGTTTAGAGAGGTAAATTACTGGATGCTCCAATTAATACAGAATACAGGATGTGAAGTTCGATCTTCCAGGCAATGACCTGATCTAACTTCTCCAGGCATGGACCATATTGGACACAAATGAAAATGATAGCCTTGTGGGCAGTGGAGAATTCATGAATGAGAATAAGGCACAGGGCTAGAACCTGTTGTATGAGGATTCTTTTGAGAAGTGGTAAACCGTCCACCGCTTCAAGGTACAGTCAATGTTACGCTTGTACTGGGTAGGTCCAAGCATAGCCCTTATGTCCCTATTCTTGAGGACAGAGACGCAGTGAAGAAAAAAGGGCAAAGGTAAGTTCTGGATGATGGGTACAGGGAGAGATGGTGATGGGTGAAAGGTAAGAAGGACATCACCAAGAACTAAGAAGAAGCGATAGATATCGCCATCGGAGGTAAGGAGCAGAGGATGCTGCTTGTCATAGATGGGAAGATGGCTAGACAGCAGGAGATCGGAGTGAGGATGCTATCAGTAATTAAGGAGGATCGATGAGGTGACGAAGAGAGGGATAACTGAGGAACCTCATTGATATTCAGGATGAAAGGAGCTTCAAAGCAGCGATTCGAGAATGTTGCTGAAGATTGGGAGTTCTTGGGGAAGCGACAGGCAGGGGTCTGGGATCGACAGACAACAAGGTTTCAAGGTATATGATAGATTCATAGGAGTAGGAGAGTACAGGGATATCCAGGGATCATGGATATGATAGGGAGAGGAATTAAGGGAGGTCTAAGATGGGGAACTACTGTACAAGGGAGCTGCTATATGTAGTGACCAGGGAAAGCGGCTGTGTAATACAAGAAAGGAAACAGGGCAAAGGGGACTAATGATGAGTCAGAATGACGAGTCATCAGAATGTTCAGGAATGTGATGGTACATCAAAGAAGCACTGACTCAGCCAGAAGAATGGAAGGCGATCTGAGATCAAGGGCTGAGTCACTGATAAACCAGGAGAACAGATAAGCCAGGACAAATAGTAGAATGGATGAGTCAGAAGGGTCAAGGGTTGAATCAAGATAAGAGATAAGGAATGACTCATCCATGACAAATACACATTGAGTAACCGGATCAAAGGGAAGGTCTATGACAAAGAGGAATTGGGTAAGCAGAAGTAACAAGGACTAGATGAGTCAGAGAAACGGAGCATATCCGCATAGAATGCAAATAGACTCATCTAGGAAATGGTACTAGTAAGTCAAGATGAAAGGGATCAAGGAAAAGAGTGGTCCAGATGCTACTCAGCTATGCTCCAGGAATGAATCGTAACAGTCAACTCCATGTAAGATTGTGTAAAATCTAACTAGGGAACATCCCTATATGTACATGAATGCTTATATACTAAAATGGTAGGTGATGGGAATTCCCCCCTGTAAGTGGGGAATTAAATCTTGTCTGAAAATGGACAGATCAAATGAGAAAGCATCTAAGACATGGTTCTTAATAAAAATGCTGCATATACTGCCCTGAAAGGTACCAGAAGAAATAGACAATGTGCAAAGGTTCTCCGTTAATTTGAATCTGAATCTTAATATAGAATTTTGAAGGTTAATCATAAAAGGGGAATTCCTCTTATGATGTGCTATAGATAAGAAGAGGGGTAAAGCCTCTTATAGCATATGCTGTGTGGAGCAGGTATGGGTGTGAGAGGCTACTAATGGTAACTGTGAAGTAGTAGCATAAAAGGAAGTGTACTCAATGTCTGTCTTTAGAAGAAGGAAAAGAATGTCCCTTTTCTAGAGTGAAAGTCTGGGTACTCCTGAATGTTCCAGTCATACCAATCTTTGTTCCCCCACTCCAGGGGAATGTTCTCCTGATTTTCTGGGGATTCTGAAGAGGTGTTCCATTAAAAAAGGGAACTTCCCCATTCTATCTTCATAGGCAATTCCTCCATTTCCTCCATAGAAGGAAAAAAATGAGGTCAATCCAACTCCTTCAGATAAGGAGTGGGTGGGCATCTCCATCATTCCATAATACTGATCCATGGAGAAACTAAACTGGCCAGATCATCGCCTTACAGAAGTATACAACTTCTGGCTAGCCCTCAAAACTCATAAATGGTGCCACAGCACCTGCAGATTCTGCAAATGTGCTTTGCTTGTCTACCAAGGCTGTGTGCACAAATTCTGGCACTGCCACCTAGACTCATTAGGACACTTTGACCTCTTGCCCCTTAACTCCAAGTGACTCGACATATGCCTCAAGGATCTCAAGGATCAGAAAGCATTCAAATACTTGGAGACTCTTTCTCAGGTCAGTTGTATCTCACTTCTAATACCCTGGCCAATACTCATCTCAACTCCATCACCTGTTACGATCACACTTTTCCAAGCCTTTTCTATCAAGACATTTACACTGTCATGTGCTAGTCACATGCTTATGATCAGTCACATGCACAGTCATGTGACCCTTTATGACTATTTAACTTCAAAGTCTTATTCTAAGCTGTATGGATTACTAGTTGAAACAATCCCAAGGAGTTATGGTGTCTAAATAATCAACTAGAGTGTGAAATAACCTAAAAGAGTTATATCGTTAGTCTAACCACCAGAGCCTTAACCACTACCAGAGTGAAGGGATGTAGAGGAAAGACCTGGTTTCAAGGGTTTACTAGCCTCTTACTAGAGGGGACTCTTAGAGAGAAATCTCCAAGACTTTAGAACTAGAGAGTCAGCTCTGCGATCCTGGGGGTTTATATACTATCCTACTGTATGTACATGTTTGGTTCTACCATAACAGGAACAGCCAATAGGAATATTCTAAAATATTAAGGAACTCATATATTCCTGTTACGCTTGTACCGGGTAGGTCCAAGCGTAGCCCTTGTATCCCTATTCAGAGATTACGGGGGAAAGGGAGGGCAAAGGTAAGTTCATAGAAGGTGAGCATGGAAGGAAAGTAGTGATGGACGAGTGACAATGAGAACATCACCAAGAGTCAGGAGAGAGTAATAGATATCGCTGTAGCATAGGTAAGACGAAGAGTACTACCAGAGTACTTGATAGATGGACGACTAGATGATCAGGAGTCGGTATAGAGGAAGGTCATTAGTAGATATGGGGATTGGTGATGGGACAAATGGAGGGGTGCCAGAGGAACATTACCAATGATCAGAATAAAGAAAGGCTTCAGCGACAAGATAATATTCGAAGGGGATTGCTAAAGGATCAAAGGTTTCGGTTGAAATGACAGTCGGATGTCAGGCAGATGACAAGTGGTGCAGAATGGGGTGGATTCGTAGAAGTAGAGGATACAGGAGATGTCAAGGAATCAAGAGGTAGAAGGTGATAGGGAATTATGAAGGGAGGTCTAAGATGGGGATCTATGGTACAAAGGAACCACTATATATAGGGGTTAGGGGAAGCGGCTGTGTAGTATAAGAAAGGGAGCAGGGTAAGGGGTACTAATGATGAGTCAGGATGACAAATCATCAGAATGTCCAGGAATATGATAGAACATCAAAGAAGTGCTGACTTAGCCAGGAAGATGGAAAGTGATCTGAGATCAGGGGCTAAGTCAGGAAGAACAGATTAAGCAGGATAATAATGAAATGGATGAGTCAGAAGGGTCAAGGGTTGAACCAAGATAAGAGATAAGGAATGACTCATCCATGACAAAGATACAGTGAGTAATCGGATCAAAGAGAGTGTCTGTGACAAAGAGGAATCAGGTAAGCAAGAATAGCGGGAACTAGATGAGTCAGAGAAACGGAGCATATCCGCATAGAATGCAAGTAGACTCATCTAGGAAATGGTATGAATAAGTCAAGGTAAAAGGTATCAAGGAAAAGAGTAGTCCAGATGCTACTCAGCTATGCCTCAGGAATAAATCGTAACAATTCCTATGGATCTAAGATATATTCAGTAAAATATATATAAAAGGAATATGGCACCACTTGTGGTAGCCAATCATAATGATTTCTTAATAAAACCTATGCACACCAGTGTAAGGCTATGCATATACCCTATACTCTTCTAGAGTCAAGGTGAGTTATAGATAAGATGGATCATATCCATCAATAGGGTTAGATCCTGAATATGAAATATAAAAGGAAATTAAAGCATACTGTACTCCTGCAAGTATAGAATAGAAGTTCAGAAGGAGAAGCCTGCAGAGATTAAATACATGAGTTTCAAGCATGTTCAACATGTGTCTTCAATGAGGTGAGAAGCAGTGAATGCTTCTATGAAATAGATGTGGCAGCATGCTGCACACATGAGGCATAAACATGCATTTACTGCATGTTTCAGGATTCGAAGGAGATCTATTGAAGATCCTCTGATGTCTAGGTTTTTATAAATAGAAAGTACTTCCCATGAATGCAAAAAAGCACTAAGTTCAATAGTATAGGGATTGACTAGCAATCCTTCTAGTGTTCTTGGAATAGGCATCAAGCCTAGATGTCTTCAATAAACTATTATGCAGATCACATGACAAGTCATGTGACTGGTGTCATAATGTCATGAGCATGTGATCTAGAAGTCACATGACTGTCATAAAGTTGAAATAAAAGTTGAATAAAATAGAGTCATAACAGAGTGGCTGTGTCACACATCACATAGACTACCTGTAGAGGGCCACTCCTTTTCCCTCAGATGGGAACAGACCATGGCTAAATGCCAACATTGTCACAATCGCATATAAAGGAAATGAGGACAGACAGCATCAGTTCTGGGAAGGAGAACCATAGGGAGTGACTTGGGGAGATGAACCTCAAGGGGAGCTAGTACCAGGGTGGTGATACGGAACGCAGGACGCGGAGTCCGATTGACCGGGCGATGACGTGGTCTACATAACCGAGGCGTGAGCAGCGTCTGATGAGCGTAGCGAGAATGTTCTCCCGGGTGCGGATGCCGAGATCGTAGAGGACGTAGCGGACGTTGAGACAATGTCTCAGTAGAACTCTCTCGATGAGCGAAGATCCTTCCGCGCTCAAAGGTACAGCAGACTCCACGTTGAATTGCGTAGAATCTAACTAGGGAACATTACTAAACTACAAGGGCACTTATATAGGGTTTCGGGGGTATTAGCTAATACTCCCTTTCTGGTAAGGATAGAGCCTGCCATAACTAGAGACAGTGAAAGGGGTAAGCGTCCGGGGAGATCCATCGAGATGGGTCCATCTCCATCAAGATGGGATCTATACGTAAATACCGTAATTGACAGCATGCACTGCCTATGGAAGAAGGGGGAAAGAAGGGCAGTGCATGGGAATACTCCCACATACGTGGGAAGGACTCCTAAGGGATCGAAAGAGGAGATATGAGATCTATCGGAAATAAGGGAGATAATACCTAATCCGGCGGATGCTGTGTGGAGCGGGTATGGGTGGAAGAGGTAACTAATGGTAACTGTGGAATAGATCGAATATCTCCAAAAGATCAGTGAAAATAAATAAAAGATTATTCGAACCAAAATGGAAACATATTCTCTCAGCGACGCACATACTCGTACAACTCCTGGGCATCCCAGGTGAACCACTTCTCGTTTCCCGGGGGAACGTTCTCTTGGTTGTCTGGCATTGGAGGGGACGCGCTCCAATGGTCTAAGGAATCTCCCCAAGCTAAGGAGCTTGAGAAGTCTGCTCTAAGATCCGCAAAATGTCCTTCAGAGAAAGAAAAAGATGGAGCATCGAGCTCCTCTGGGTACGGCGTAGGCGGCCTCCGCCATCGTTCTGTAACAGGTGGTGGAATGTGCAAGCACCACCGATTCCCCTAGAGGAGACAGCACCTCTGCTGGAGTGGCCTACCAATCCTGCCTGGGAGTAGAGCATCCATGACCACCTTTACCCATATGTATGATTTCTGATCTTTCTTATCTTTCAGACATATTTTCATTTTGATCACATCCTTACACTGATGCAATCTTCCCTTCCTCCACCTACACTTATTGCTACAACCCTTGACCCTATGAACAGTCCCCTCTTCACCTGTGGCTGCTTCTTATGGCCCAGGCAGTGCCCCCCTTTTTCTATAAATATAACTGCCTTGTACAGTAGTTCCCTTAACTAGATCTATGTTTAATCTATGTGGTATTTGGTTCAACTGCTATCCCTAAGTGAGGGCTGCAGCAAGACTTCCATTTCATCCCAGACTTCTATCAGTCTTCTGTCTACTATTGAGTGACAGCTGAATGCCAGTGATTCTTATGTCTAAGATCTATACCTGTAGATCGTGTCACAAAAGATCTAGTTGAACCTTGTTCACTCCTTGTTCTACCAAGAAGAGTCTAGTGGGTGAAACACTCTAACAAATGAAGCGACACACAGTGCCCTTCAATGTGTTCAAGGTTCAATAAACAAGTGTGTGTGACAGTATACTAGTCATACTGGTGGTTTCAGAGGAATGCTTAGAGGAAATCTCCAAGACTTCAGAACTGGGGAGCCAGCTCTGCGATCTTGGGGGTTTATATACTATTCTAATGTTTGTACATGTTTGTACTACTACTAAATAGGGAACC
>JBBPJU010001249.1:0-13049 GCA_038088875.1 Austroboletus festivus | reverse complement strand
CTCTCTCGATGAATGAAGAACCTTCTTCACTCAAAGGTACAGCTGACTCCACGTTGGATTGCGTAGAATCTAACTAGCGAAACTCTAAGTTACATGGGTGCTATTTATACGTAAAGGGGAATAGATGAGAAACTATTCCCCGCGGGGGTTTCGGAAGACTACCTGCTATAATAGAAGCAGGGAATGGAAGAGCGTCCGTATTGAGAAAAGGAGAAGGAGAAATGAATACCGTAATTGACGGCATGCACTGCCTATGGATAAAAGGGAAGGGCAGTGCATGGGAATCTTCCCACAGACGTGGGAGAGAATTCCTAACGGATCTAAAGGGGATATACGAGATCTATCGGGAAGAAGGGGAATAATACCTAAACCGGCGGATGCTATGTGGAGCGGGAATGGTTGGTTAGGTAACTAACGTAACTGTGAAGTAGATCGAGTATATCCAAAGAAGATCGAAGAAAATAAATAAAAGGAACCTATTCTGAATTAAAAGGGAATAGGTTCTCACGGCGTCTTACATAATCGTACAATTCCTGGGCGTCCCAGGTAAACCACTCCTCGTCCCCGGGTGGGACGTTCTCCTGATTATCTGGCAGCGGGGGTGAGGCTGACCAGGTGTCTATCGACTCTCCCCAAGCTAACGAGCTTGCGAAGTCGTCTTGCATATCCACGAAATGACCTGAGGAAGAAGAAGAAAAAGATGGCGCATCTAACGCCTCTGGGTACGGGGTGGGAGACCGTCTCCATCGTTCTGTAACATCTGGAGGATGCAGGGAGTTGTTCAATAAAGTCCATGAAGATGAAATTCCAGGGCTTTTTGGAGATGGGGAGTTGTTTGAAAAGCCTATAGGGCTTGTGGCAGGAAACCTTGGCATGAGCACAAGCTGTACAGGAAGAGATGTATTTCTTGACAAAGGTATGGATGCCTGGCCAGGTGTATTTATGGTGAATAAGTTCAAGTGTATGATTCTGTCTGAAGTGACCAGAAAGTGGATAATCATGCTTATATCAGAGAACTTAGAGATAAAGGTCATTAGTGTCAGGGATGTAGATATGGTCATCTAGACATAAGAAACCTTCAGGGTCAATGGTCCAGTAAGAGTCAGAAGAGTTGGAGTTGAACAGATGGATAGAGGCAATGGAATCAAGGAGGAGAGTGGAAAGGATGTCATTATGGAGGGTTTTGATATCAAACAGAGAAGTAGCACAAAGGATCAGAGTTGATAAGTAAGTGGTCCAGAGTGAAGCAGAGAGCTGTTCCTGTGTGAAGATGGGGTGGAAATTATGTGGATTGACATGGGTGTAGTCCCTATCCCCCTCTTTGAGGTAGATGTCCCAGCATCAAGTAAGCACATCAGGCTTGACACCTGAGTGTCCAGGGTGGAAATGGATGATCATATTAAACTGAAAGAGGAACTCTGACCAGTGTGCTTGCCAGTGAGTCAGGAGCTTGGATGTCACAAAGTACTCTAAATTCTTGTGGTTGGTAATGATGTCGACTGGAGTAGTGGAGCCCTTGAGGTAGTGTTGCCAAGTGCAGAAGCACTCATGAATAGTGAGCAACTCTTTATTATGGGCATTGTAGTTCAGTTCAGGAGTGGAGAGGGTATGGGAATAAAAAGCAACTGGGCAAACCTCATCATCTGGACATTGGAGTAAGAGTATTCTAGTGATCACATAGTCAGAAGCATCTGTCTTGACAATTAGGGGTGCATTGGAAACCCAGTGGGTGAAGATAGGAGCAGAGGTAAAAGCATCTTTGAGGTGCTGAAAAGCTGAGTGACAAGTGTTATTGAAGTCCCAAGGGGTGCCCTTGCAAGTAAGGTGGATGAGCAGAATAATGAGACTGGAGTAATCATAAATAAAATGGTGGTAGAAATTTGCAAAACTGAGAAAAGATTGAATGTCACAGACTTTCTGGGGCTCAGGCCAGTCATGGATAGTTTTGAACTTCTCAGAGGATATGGTAAGGCCAGTGGGAGAGAGCTAATAGCCAAGGTACTCAGTGGATTCAGTGTGGAATTTGCATTTTTCAGGCTTAGTGTAAAGGCTGTGTTTTCAGAGTCATTAGAGAACTTTGCAGACATGCACTTTGTGAGAGGCACAGTCTGTGGAGAAGATAAGGATGTCATCCAGATAGATGATGACATAGATGTCAAGGAGATCTGTGAAAATGGAATTGATAAACTGCTGAAAAGCTGCAGGGGCATTGGTGAGACTGAAAGGCATAACAAGCCATTCATAGGAGCCATAGCATATCCAAAAAGAGGTCTTCCATTCATTTCCCTCAGCAATACAAACCAGGTGGTAGGTATGCTGGAGGTTAATTTTGGTGTAGATCTTTGTGTGGCTCAGAGCATCAAGGAGATTGGAGATGTGGGGAAGTGGATAGCAGTCTTTTCTTATAATCTTGTTGAGTCCTTGGAAGTCAATGCAAAGGCAGAGTGAGCCATCTTTCTTACAGATGAAGAGAACTGGAGCTGCATGAGCAGAAGAGAAAGGGCAGATAAAGCTCATGGAAAGATGTTCATTGAAGAATGCATGGAGAGAGTCAAGCTTAAAGGGTGAAAGGGAGTAAGTAGTGCCAACTGAAGGGGAAGTACCTTCTTTCAAGTTGATTTTCAGGTCACAATTGTAATGCAGAGCAAGCTTAGAGGCTTTGCTCTTACTAAAAACATCAGTGAAATCATGATATTCCAGAGGGACACCAGAGAGATTGACTGGATCAGGATCAACAGAGGCAGAGTGCAGATCACTTTCAGGAGTCTGAAGTTGGAGACAAAACTGCACAGAGCCCTCAAGATGACACATGAGTGCAAAGGCAGGAGCACCAATGAGCACAATAGGTGGAGCCTTGCAGTCAGAGAAATGTGGTGGATCTGATATGGAAAGCGTCCTAAGATCTAATCATAATGTAAATGCCATAATTGACGGCATACACAGCCTATGTAAAAAGAGGAAGGGCTGTGCATGGGAATCCTCTCATGGATGTGAGAGTATTCTCCTAAGTATCTAAGAATGGATTTATGAGATCTAGCGGAGATGAGGGGGTAATACCATAACCGGCAGATGCTGTATGGAGCAGGATGGGTGGTTAGGTAACTAAGTGCAGTCTAGAGGTAAGATCGAATATATCCATAACATAGAGAGAATCGAAAACGATACCAAGAGGAAACTAAAAGAAAGGAAAAGAGTCCTGTCGCCTTTCCATGTATTCGGTGACTTCCTGAAGGTCCCACTGGAACCACTCCTCATGTCCCAGAGGGACATTCTCTTGGTTGGTGGGTAATGGAGGTGAAGCCAACCAGATGTCGAGGGATTCGCCCCATGCTAGAGGACTCGTCAAGTCCTCCTCAACATCCATCACGCTGTTCTCTGGGATGTGAGAAAAAGACAGTGCGTCCAAGGGTTCAGGGTATGGAGTAGGGGACCGGTGCCATCGTTCCGTAACATTACCTTCTCTCCCCTCGTTTGGCAAGTGATTCCATTCACTTACTACTTGTTCAAGCCTCCCGACTACCTCCTGCCAATGGGCAGTCACCATAGGCGTGATCAGGGGACATGACTTGGCAATGAGGGCAGGTGTAGAATGGACACCTCCAATAGAGGAGGTGGCGTTCCCCACATTTGGGGCACTGCTGGGTTGTCGGGGTGGTGAGGGAGGTGCAGCTGTAGGGGGGGTGACCTGGAGCGCAGTGGAAACATACTGGACAAACATAGTGTGGACAGTACCATTGACTGGTATGCCCAAAGTTGCATCGTGCACAGTGGTAATCAGTGCTGATGTCGTCGTCCTCAGGGATATTCCTGGAAAGGGGAGGGAGTCCATGCTGGACTGCTGGGGGAGAGGTGATTCTTTGTAAAAGGTCAGTTCGAGGTGGAGTAACCAGGACGATGACAGGGATGGGTGGGTCCATGGCATGATTGTACGCTCGTGGGGTGGTATCTCCTGTCTCCTCCAATTCGAGCGGGTTGGGGAGTAGTGGGTTGTCGAGGGGATGGTAGAAGGGTGAATTGGGTTCAATAGGGACGTAGGGATCAACATCCCCTCCATTGCTGCCTGTTCCCGCACTTGATAGTCGGAGGAGAAGTGCTGGCGGTGAATTAGTTCTCACAACTCTTCTGCAAGCTCCACAGAGATGGAGTACGAGACCTCTGTTTTGTATGACTCTGGCTCGAATGCTGGGAACGAGAGGGCCGACGAGTTCCCAGATGATAGTGAAAGTGGCAATGAGGGGGAGCTTGTCCACAAGGTCATTGAATCCCTGTTCGTGAAGGGCCTGTCCAATGAGGACCCTGAGGTAAACGAAGTAGGAGGCGAGGGTAGGCTGTTGTTGAACTGAGAAGGGGCCGACATATTGATTTTCGGAGAGTGATGAGGTGGGGCAAGTTGATCTGATGTTGGCATAGATTTCATAGGCGTTTATAAGGGTTTTAACCGAAGTGACTAAAGGGGAGTGACATCTGGTCAGGATCCAGTCCTGTACATAAGGAGCAATGAGAAGGTTGTGATAAAGATATCCCCTTTCCAGATGGGGAATAGAATGTAGATGGAAGGTGTCTTTTACTTTGGCAAGATAAAGGGGTCGAATGGGGTTGTCCGGTTGGGCATTGTGTGGTGTAAAGTATGGTTCAATAGCAGTTCTTGGCATGCCAGTGATAAGGGCAGTAGTCGATATCACAGTAATACCAGTGTTCGTTGATATGGGAATTGAGGAAATGGATGCATCTTTCTTTGATTGTTCTTTTCTGTTCTTTGTATACTACTTCTTTTGTTTTTGCGGGGATGAATTCCGTGTGCCAGCGTTTGTACCGTTTGTCTTGGAAGGTTTCCTGAGTGGGGTAGACCATTGTTCTTAAAGGGGTATTCAGTAGGCCTTTTTATATGCCATCAAGATCTGGTCAGCATGGGTGAAATTGCTTTCTGGTTCCCAGGTGTTTTCCGAATGGGGGTAATTATGCCACTTTACAAGATATTGTAAATTTGAAGTCGTCCCTTTATGGGAGAGAATTTGCTCTATTTCGTATTTGGGTTCTTTGTCTAACGTAACTGGCTTTTCTGGAGTGATCGGGCCATATTTGTCGATTTCTGTGAATGGGGAAAGAAGAGAAGCATGGAATATGTTATGAATTTTCCAATGAGGTGGGAGTAGAAGTTCGAAGGTGACGTTATTGATGTTTCAGGTTACTTTAAAGAATCCTTCTCTTTTTGGTAGTAGTTTTCATAATTCCCCTTTTGTTTTTAGATTTTTTGTGGATAACCAAACTAGGTCTCCTATTTTGTAGGGGCAATATTTTCCGGTTTTGGTGCAGGAGTTATAATCTCATTGGGCGAAGTGTATGGCAGCTGAGGCTTCTTCCCAGGCCTTTTTCCACTGGTCTACGGAGTATTGGACAGCAGGGACAAAAGATCAGGTAATGGAGGGGAAGCCACGGGGGGCAAAACCGGTCATGAGCTTGAATGGTGATGTTTGGGTGGAGGAGTGTATCACTGAGTTGTGAGCGAATTCAGCGATAGGTAGCATGGTACCCCACTTGTTCGGGTTTTGGTGGCAATAGATCCATAAGTAGGTCTCCAATTCTTGATTTACTCATTCCGTTTTTCCGTCCATTTGTGGGTGATAGGCAGTAGATAGTTTTGGGTCATAGTTCAGTGTTCGCGCTAGTTCTCTGGCGAATGCACTGGTAAACTGAGGTCCTCGATCAGAGATTACCGAGTCATGAAGACCAAAACATGGGAATACTCGTTCGATAAATAGGTTTGCTACCCCTTCAGCAGTGACTGTTTTCATAGTTGGGATAAAAATAGCTCCCTTCGAAAGTCTGTGGTCCACCACGACTAAAATAGTGTCCCAGGGGGGGCAGGGAGGTAGGTCGGTAATAAGGTCCATGGAGAGATGCTGAAAGGGGCGAGTAGCGATGGCAGGAATGGGGATTATTGGGGGGCAATTCGGGTGTGTGAGGACCTTATGCTTCTGGCAAACAGGGCAACCAAGAAGGTATTTGCAAATAAAGTGGGCCATACCAGGCCACCAATATGATTCAGCCATAAACTTGTAGAGGTGGAAGAAGCCTGGGTGGCCCGATGCGGGGGCAGTGTGGATGGCATGGGTAAGGGGTGTCCAATAGGCTTCATCGACATAGAGGCAGTTCTGGAACCAGAGGGAGTTATCCTTCCATGTCCAATCATCTAAAGAGGTTCATGGAATAGCCGGGGAACCTTCGGCAAGGTTGGCAAGCATAGTCATCACTGAGGGGTCAGTGGGGGGGGTGTTAATTTGTTTAGTGAGAGTCAGGTCTATATTACGGATGAAAATCTCATCATCTAAAAGTTGGATAGGGGATTCGTCGATGTTGACGATGTCTGGGCGGGATAACATGTCTGCAGGGGCCATTTGGCCACTGGGAGTGTGGATAAGTTTGAGGTTATAATTCTGCAAGAAAAGTTGTCAATGTGCATGGCGTCGGGATAGGTTGCGGGGTTCTTTAAAGTATATTAAATTTTTGTAATCAGTCAAAACTGTGACAGGAAATGCTGTTCCCATTAAGTAGTGTCGCCAGTCCTTGAGGGCAAGGATAATGGCTAAGAGTTCCTGATCGTGGATGTCGTAGTTCTATTCTGCTGGGAGGAAGGTGGAGGATCGGTAGGTGCAGGGGTGTAGGTCTCCGTTTCCATCCTTTTGCATTAGCACTCCTCCAGCTGCGGCGAGGGAAGCATCAGTCATCAACCAAAATGGTTTGATGGGATCTGGGTAGCAAAGGACGGGGGCTTGGAGGAATAGTCTTTTGAGGGCCAAGAAGGCATCATCCTCCATCATCCTCCATTCCCATCTCTTACCCTTGGTGGTTAGTGAAACCAGTGGCCAGGCTAGTTGGAAGAAGTTTGGGATAAACTTTCTGTAGAAGTTGTAGAATCCCAGGAATGAGCGAACTTGTTTTACAGTTTTCGGTGGTTGCCAATCTTCTATGGCTTTGAGTTTTATCAGATCCATTGAGACCTTTCCTTCAGTGAGGACCAGACCTAGATAATCCACCTTTGATGTATTAAAGGTGCATTTTTCCAGTTTAAGGTACAGTTCATGCTCCACCATGCAAGCAAGAACTTTTCAGGTGTGGTCGATATGTGTGGCATGGTCGTGTGAGTGTATGAGGAGGTCATCCATGTATATTATTAGCCATCCTTCGGTGATGTAATCTGTGAAGATGTCGTCCATGAGGGCTTGGAAGGTAGCCAGGGAGTTGCACAGGCCGAAGAACATAACTGTGGGTTCGTATAGTCCCGTTAGGGTGATGAAGGCTGCTTTCCACCTGTCCTATTTCCTTATGCGAACGTTGTTATACCCCCATCTGATGTCCATTTTTGTGAATATGCGGGAGTGCTGTACTTTGTTGATTAAGTCGGCAGTAAGGGGTAGGGGATAAGCATTCTTGATGGTCATAGAGTTCAGGTATTTGTAGTCTTGACAGGGTTGAAGTTTCCCTTTTTTTTTTTGTATGAAAAAGAAAGGGGAGGCTTGGAGAGATTCTGACTTGGTTATTTTTCCGCTAGTTAAGTTTTCCGTTATGAAGTCCTGACATGCCTTCATCTCTTCTGGGTTCAGAGAATAATTCTTTGCTCTTCTTGGGACAAATTCGGGTACCAGTTCTATTTTGTGGTCATATGGTCTTTCTGGGGGAAGGGTGGTGGCCGCTTTTTCGGAGAAGACTGTGGCATAGTCTTTAAATTCGTGTGGGAGGATGACTTCTGGTTTCTTTTCCTTGGAGGCTATTTCTGTAGAGATTGTCGTTTTCCTCACCAGTTCTTTATCTAGGTTTTCCCTGATAATTACATCTTCTGACAGGTTGTCCAGATCTTCCGCAATGTATCTCGCCAGATACCTCTGTTCTACATGCGGGTCATCATAGTCCAAGTCCTCGTTGGCTAGGATCATTTCTCTTTTCTCCCAATCTATTATTGGGTTTTCGTCTGCCAACCATGCCATCCCTAGGATGATGGGGGTCTTTCCTTCTCTGAGGACCATCAGACCTCTGTGGGTTGTTTTTCCTCCCACCGTCATAGTGAGGTAACCCCGCTGCATGATATCCCCTCCTGCGTTTCTGGTTCCATCGGCATTTAAGGCGTGTCATGGGTGTTTGATTGGAGATAGGGGGATTTTCCATTTCCGTGCATACTTTGCGCTTATAAAGTTTCCTGTTGCCCCACTGTCAATCAGGGCTTCTGTGTCAATGATTCCAGATGGGGTTCGAATCTGCACTCATACAAGCATAGATTTTCATTCCTTAGATAATATTACATCTGGTAGCTTTGGGAAGTTGGACATTGACCGCCATTTCCCCTTTAAAAACCCTTTACTTTAGCAATCCTTTCCATAATTTTAGTGGAGAGGATATTGATGTGCTCAGCATCTGATTTTTCTTCATCCCTATCTTCATCCGATTTGTCAGCATATTGGTCGTCTTTGTAGACCTGTTGCAAGACTTTGAGAACTTCCGCTTTCATCCCTTTCTTCTGGGAGAGTACTTTCTGAATGTACTCCAAAGTTTCGTCATGCGTGGTGGAAGTCAGTGGCTGCTGTTCTTCTTGTACTCCTCTCACCCTCTTCCTTGATGAAGAGTCAGGAGTCTTGCCCATAGATTTGCTAGATCCGGGGTGCTTATGGTTCCTGGTGGAGCAACCCTTTCAGTGGCAGATAAAACACAGTCCATCTCGGATGTGTTTAGCTCTTTCAACAGGGGTTAGACATATTGCATCTACGTCCATAGCATTTGGGTCTTTAGAGGTTCATCCTGTACCAGTCCCCTGGTAGGAGTACCTCCCTCCACTGAGGTCTCTCATCTGTTCGAGCTGTCTGACTTGCTTTTGAGTGCTTTTGATCCATCCCTTCAGGGTATCGGGCTCGTTTATCCTGATGATGTCTCTGGTGAGGTCATTGTTCAACCCTCGTATGAACCACTCACAGAGGGCTCCTTCGTCCTTGACTCCAGACTTGGTAGCAAGCAGCTGGAAATCCTGGATGTATCTTTGTGTGGTTTTCGCGGTGGATCCTCCCCGTTCTTGTTTAATGTTGGCTATCTTTCTTTAACTATCAGCTTTCTCCTCCTTTGATATGAACGATGATATGAAGTCTTCAACAAATTTTTCCCATGTCTTTTCTTTTTCTTCCTTTCCTAATGCTGCCACATAATATCCTTCAGCGTACACTCTTCCTCTTCCTTTTGACATCTTATTCAAGGTGGTGATCACCCTGCTAGCATCCATGGTGTAGATGTGGCTATTCAGTTCTAAATAGCCAGCCATTGCCGTAATCCACTATTGGGCATCCTCGTTATTTCCGGAGAAGTCATCTGGCAAAGCCACCTTAATTTCGGGGTTCTTTCGGTCCGACATTGGGTGAATTCCTAATAGGGTAGGATCGTCAATGGTACCAATTAGTTTTGCTTGGGAGGAGGTGGTGGACTGGATCTGTTCAATGGTTCATTCCGTAGATTCGACATGGGCACGGATGACTGGATCTGCGATCCGCTTGGGTTTGGGTGGTCGACCAGAGAAGTATTCCAGGAGGGAGTGGGCCAGGGTGGGATGGGGAGCTGAGTGTACAATTCCCTGGGGTGACAAGCTTCCTCGTTGAAATTCCGGAGGGAGTACTGGTAAGTCCAATTGCAGAGGAGGGGTAATGTGGCCGGTGTGCTCAGTTGGGAGAGGAGATAATGCAAATGAGGGTGAACTTCTAGTAACTTCAGTAGTATCCTGTGGGGGATGGGGGTAGGGGAGAGGAGCAGCTCCAGGAGTCAGTCTACTCCTGGGGACTCGAAGTGTCACTGGGACAGGAGCCCTTCAAATAGACTCTGTGGTTGGGGAGGGGGGTTGGGGTTCGTCGTCTGATCCAGGTTGGTGCACAATCTTGGCGGATAGGTATCCCTTCCTGATGAAACAGGGGGTGGAGAAGTAGAGTTAGATTCTTTTGATATGGAACGCAAGACATGAAGTTGCAAGTTCTGGGCAATGATCCGATCTACAGAACTGGGGAGACGGGGATCGTATCGGATACAAGTGGCGAGGATGGATTCCCAGGTGGCATTGATCACGTGGATGTGGATAAGGCACAGGGCTAGGACCTGTCCCATAAGGGCTCTCTCGAGGAACGGTAAACTGTCCACCATTGCCAAGGTACAGCTGACTCCATGTAGGATTGCGTAGAATCTAACTAAGGAAACTACAAAGTTACATGGGCACTATTTATATGTAAGTGGGAATAGATGGGAATCTATTCCCTTCTGGAAATCGGAGTATATCTTGCCAGGAGAGTGGCAAGTATGGAAAGCGTCCTAAGATCTAATTGTAACGTAAATGCCGTAATTGACAGCATACACAGCCTATGTAAAAAGAGGAAGGGCTGTGCATGGGAATCCTCTCACAGATGTGAGAGTATTCTCCTAAGTATCTAAGAATGGATTTATGAGATCTAGCAGAGATAAGGGGGTAATACCATAACCGGCGGATGCTGTGTGGAGCAGGATAGGTGGTTAGGTAACTAAGTGCAGTCTAGAGGTAAGATCGAATATATCCATAACATAGAGAGAATCGAAAACAATACCAAGAGGAAACTAAAAGAAAGGAAAAGAGTCCTGTTGCCTTTCCATATATTCGGCGACTTCCTGAAGGTCCCACTGGAACCACTCCTCGTGTCCCAGAGGGACGTTCTCTTGGTTGGCGGGTAATGGAGGCAAAGCTGACCAGATGTCGAGGGATTCGCCCCATGCTAGAGGACTCGTCAAGTCCTCCTCAACATCCATCACGCTGTTCTCTGGGATGTGAGAAAAAGACAGCGCATCCAAGGGTTCAGGGTATGGAGTAGGGGACCGGTGCCATTGTTCCGTAACATTACCTTCTCTCCCCTCATTTGGCAAGTGATTCCATTCACTTACTACTTGTTCAAGCCTCCCAACTACCTCCTGCCAATGGGCAGTCGCCATAGGCGTGATCAGGGGACATGACTCAGCAATGAGGGCAGGTGTAGAATGGACACCTCCAATAGAGGAGGTGGCGTTCCCCACATTTGGGGCACTGCTGGGTTGTTGGAGTGGTGAGGGAGGTGCAGCTGTAGGGGGGGTGACCTGGAGTGCGGCGGGAACATACTGGACAAACATAGTGTGGACAGTACCATTGACTGGTATGCCCAAAGTTGCATTGTGCACAGTGGTAATCAGTGCTGATGTCGTCGTCCTCAGGGATATTCCTGGAAAGGGGAGGGAGTCCACACTGGACTGCTGGGGGAGAGGTGATTCTTCGTAAAAGGTTGGTTCGAGGTGGAGTAACTGGGATGATGACAGGGATGGGTGGGTCCATGGCATGGTTGTATGCTTGTGGGGTGGTATCTCCTGTCTCCTCCAATTTGAGCGGGTTGGGGAGCAGTGGGTTGTCAAGGGGATGGTAGGAGGGTGAATTGGGTTCAATAGAGATGTAGGAATCAACATCCCCTCCATCGCTGCCTGTTCCCGCACTTGATAGTTGGAGGAGAAGTGCCGGCGGCGAATTAGTTCTCGCAACTCTTCTGCAAGCTCCACAGAGATGGAGTACGAGACCTCTGTTTTGTATGACTCTGGCTCGAATGCTGGGGATGAGGGGGCCAACAAGTTCCCAGATGATAGTGAAAGTGGCGACGAGGGGGAGCTCATCCACAAGGTTGTTGAATCCCTGTTCGTGAAGGGCCTGTCCGATGAGGACCCCGAGGTAAATGAAGTAGGAGGCGAGGGTAGGCTGTTGTTGAACTGAGAAGGGGCCGACATATTGATTTTCAGAGAGCGATGAGGTGGGGCGAGTTGATCTGATGTTGGCATAGATTTCATAGGCGCTTATAAGGGTTTTAACCGAAGTGACTAAAGGGGAGTGACATCTGGTCAGGATCCAGTCCTGTACGTAAGGAGCGATGAGAAGGTTGTAATAAAGATATCCCCTTTCCAGACGGGGAATAGAATGTAGATGGAAGGTGTCTTTTACTTTGGCAAGATGAAGGGGTCAAATGGGGTTGTTCGGTTGGGCGTTGTGTGGCGTAAAGTATGGTTCAATAGCGGTTCTTGGCATGCCAGTGATAAGGGCAGTAGTCGATATCACAGTAATACCAGTGTTCGTTGATATGGGAATTGAGGAAATGGATGCATCTTTCTTTGATTGTTCTTTTCTGTCCTTTATATACTACTTCTTTTGTTTTTGTGGGGACGAATTCCGTGTGCCAGCATTTGTACCGTTTGTCTTGGAAGGTTTCCTGAGTGGGGTAGACCATTGTTCTTAAAGGGGTATTCGGTGGGCCTTTTTATATGCCGTCAAGATCTGGTCAGCATGGGTGAAATTGCTTTCCAGTTCCCAGATGTTTTCCGAATGGGGGTAATTACACCACTTTACGAGATATTGTAAATTTGAAGTCATCCCTTTATGGGAGAGAATTTGCTCTATTTCGTATTTGGGTTCTTCGTCTAATGTAACTGGCTTTTTTGGAGTGATCGGGCCATATTCGTCAGTTTCTGTGAATGGGGAAAGAAGAGAAGCATGGAATACATTATGGATTTTCCAATGAGGTGGGAGTAGAAGTTCGAAGGTGACGTTATTGATGTTTCAGGTTACTTTAAAGGGTCCTTCTCTTTTTGGTAGTAGTTTTCATAATTCCCCTTTTGTTTTTAGATTTTTTGTGGATAACCAAACTAGGTCTCCTATTTTGTAGGGGCGATATTTTCCAGTTTTGGTGCGGGAGTTATAATCTCATTGGGCGAAGTGTATGGCAGCTGAGGCTTCTTCCCAGGCCTTTTTCCACTGGTCTACGGAGTATTGGACAGCAGGGATGAAAGATTGGGTAATGGAGGGGAAGCCACGGGGGGCAAAACCGGTCATGAGCTTGAATGGTGATGTTTGGGTGGAGGAGTGTATTGCTGAGTTGTGAGCGAATTCGGCGATAGGTAGCATGGTGCCCCACTTGTTTGGGTTTTGGTGGCAATAGATCCATAAGTAGGTCTCCAATTCTTGATTTACTCATTCCATTTCTCCGTCCGTTTGTGGG
>JBBPJU010001248.1:0-13049 GCA_038088875.1 Austroboletus festivus | reverse complement strand
GTCTCTTGTGGTTTCAAGTGGAACACCCCTTCTTTCCGCAAATGAAGCAAAGGCTGTTTTTGATTCGGTGGGCTCTCTCCGTGGGTGACAATCTGATTGCATCCACATCCATTGCATTGGGGTCCTTTCCTGACGATCTGCCTCCTCCATTTCCTCCTTGATGGATGAATCATCCTCCAGATAAATCTCTTACCCGTTCTAGCTGGTGCACCTGTTTTTGCGCGGCTTCTACCCAATCCTTGATAGTGGTGGGTTCCTTGAGCAGTATGATATTCCTGGCAATATCGTGGTTCAGTCCTCTGACGAACCATTCACAGAGTGCCCCTTCATCGGTCACTCCGGATTTAGCGGCTAGGAGTTGGAAATCTTGTATATATTTCTGGGCGTTTTTCATGGTCAAGGGCCCTTTGTCTTGGCAGAGATTTCCGATTTTCCTCCTTGCATCTGCCACCTCCTCCTTTGATATGAAGGAGTTGGTGAATCTTTCAACAAATTTGCTCCAAGTTTTGTCCTTGTCTTCCATATTGGCATCTAGGGCGAATTGCCCTTCAGCGAACACTTGCCCCCTCCCTTTCAGCATCTTGTTTAGAGCGGTGACCACCTTGGCCAAGTCCGTCTTGTATATTTCCGGGTTTACTGTAAAATAATTCTCCATGGCTCCTATCCACCATATGGCATCTTCACTATTTCCAGAAAAGTCGGCCAGAAGGGCCACTTTTAGCTCTGTGGGGGCCATCTCCTCTTCGTCGTCGTTGTCCTCAGGTTCATCTAGTTCCACCTGGATCTGTTCCCAAGTCTTTGCTGCTCTTGGTCTTCGCCTTCCTGATTCTGGGGTGCGGGCGGCGAAGTACTCCGGGAGGGGGTGGTGAGCTGGAGTGGGGATGGGGGCCATCGGTTGTATGGGGGATCTAGTAGGGAGTACCTCCGGGTCCACTTGCGGATTAGGGGACAGGCCTCTGCTGATCCGAGGTGGGACAGTAGGAAGTGAAGATGAGGGTTCTCCTCTAGTAAGGACTGGAGGACTCGCTGAGGGATGGGTGAGGGAGAGAAGAGGAGTTCCAGTAGTCGCCCGGCTCCTGGGGCGTCGAAGTGTATCTGGGATAGGGGTCCTACGAATAGAGGCGGAGGTGGGGGAGGGGGGTTGCTGTTGCTCATCTTCTGATCCAGGTTGGCACGAAATCTTGGGGGGATAGTGTCCCGGCCTGTAGACACAGGGGGAGTGGAAGAAGAGCTAAATTCTTTTGTTGCGGAATGCGAGACATGAAGCCCAAGGCGTTCGATGATTAGCTGATCAAAGGCTCTGATCTGTGGTCCGTACCTCAGGCACACAGCGAGGATGGATAAGCGGGTGGTGGCGGCCTCGTGGAACAAGATGAGATGGTAATTCAGGGTCTGCCTGAATAGAACTCTCTCGAGTAAAGGGAGGTTGTCCACCTTTACAAGGTACAGTGTAAATCTTCACGTAAAGTCGCATAGAATTTAGCTAGAGAGCTAACTATGGTACAAGCACGCTATATATACATAACTGGTATGGATGGGAATCCATCCCTAAGTCGGATGGAAAGTCCGACTGGGAATGGGTCCATTTCCAACAGGGAATGGAAAATGGAAAGTGTTCTAGGTTGAAACAGAGTTTAATAAATCATACACTGCCTATGGATGAAAGAGGAAGGGCAGTGTATGGAACCTTCTCCTAATTGAGGGGAAGGTTCAAACCTAATCTCTAAAGCAGATACATTAGCTCGGCGGAAGGGGGAAGGGGTAACATAGCCTCTGGATGCTGTGTGGAGAAGGTATGGGTGAGGCGGTGACTTGCCATAACTGAGGGTGAACGTGTGTATCCTAGTCGAGAAAGGTGAAGGCCCGTTAGGGCGAACTCTAAGTAAGGAAAAGAAGGAGAAAGAGAAGAAGACAGGAAGAGAGCTTCCTCATAGAAAAGGGTAAGGGCACTCAGCCCATAAGAGGAACTCCGCGAGCTCCTTGGCATCCCATGTGAACCACTCGGGGTTCCCTGATGGAACGTTCTCCTGGTTCTCCAGTAAAGGAGGAGATGCATTCCATATCTCCAGTGACTCCCCCCATACTAGCCCACTTGAGAAGTCGTCCTCTATGTCCATCGGTTGCTCTGTAGTAGAAAAAGAAAAAGACAGCACTTCCAACTCATCAGGGTAGGGAGTTGGAGGCCTCACCCATCGTTCCATAACATCTACTGTCTACTATTGAGTGACAGCTTGAACTTGGCAAAATCTTTGTGTCTTAGATCTATACCTGTAGATCATATCACATTATCAGCTAACCCTGAACCCTTTACATCTTTTTAGAAGCTGCTTTGGGTTCTGGGTTTTCCTGTAAACTTATAGATAGAGGTTCCAGAAGGTCTAGCCTATCTGGTTCTGAACTTCTTTCTTCAGAGTCTAGGGTTTTATACCCTTCTGACTGTAATGAGTTGATACAGCTTTCAGCTAACCACTTCCCTTTCACTTCTTCTGATTTTTCATCAGAAGCTGCCTCAGATATTGACTTTATCTTTTAGGTAATCAATACCTTGAACTTCTTTTCTTCCTTAATGTTTTGTATGGACATTCTTCTTTATATGCTCTGTGCCATATGCAATCATTATATTGAGGCTTCTAGGCCTTTTTCTTCATAGAACACTTTGAACTTATATGGCCATGATGACCACACTTGTAACAGAGTATCTTTTTCTTTTCTTCCTTAAGTAATCTGGTGGTTTTACTAGCCTTCTTTGAGGTCACTGAATTCTTCTTTAGATATTCATAATATTCCATGGTTTATCCAGAATCAGAAGTTAATACTTCTTCATAATAATCCATAGTGCTTCTAGCACCAGGGTCTTCTTCAAGTTCTTCATAATATTGGTCGACTTCATCTGATCAATTAAATATCTTCATATCTAAGGATTCTGGTTCCTCTAGAGCTTTTTCTATTAATAAATGGGCAGGCTGTTTGACAGCCTTCATCTTGCCCTTTTCTTTTACCATAAAGCAGTATTCTTCTTTAGATATTGGCTGTTCTACAGCCTTGACTTCTTCTAAAGGAATGTCAGTCTTGTCGACAAACCTTACTTGCTTCTTTTGAATCAAATTAGTGACTCAGTTTGATAACTTATCCACTTCTTTATTAATATAATGTGCAAACTTGTGCACTTCTAGAACTTTTTGATGAAGGGCTTCAAGCTTCTTTATAATCTTCTTTAAATGATCATCAACTCCTTTAGAGGGAGAAACATGACCACTTGGGTCATTTGAATCTTGTTGATCAATCATAATAGATATGGCAGTCAAGGCCACAGTTGGTTTATCCTTTTTAGGAGAAATCCCCAATTGCTTTTTTTCTTCTTTTGCTATGTTATCCTCTTGGCAGAGAAATATAATAGGTGAGTTTAACGCCATCCCAGGGCATGTGCTTCTTTCTTCATAATTTCCATGGAGTCTGTGCTCCATAGAATTCTTTGATTTTTTAAATAGCTTGATGACTCACACCATTAGCTTCTTCATAGATAAGACCATTTTCAATGATCTTCTAAACTTCTTTCTAAATATTGGTAGGATCAATTGCAACTGATCCCCCTTCTAAGCTTCTTCTTATGGTGAGTTCTTCATAATAGAACTCCATGTCCTCTTGGGACGTTTGGACCTCTTTGATCAATAATTGGATAGATCCCTATCTAGAGGTGATCTTCATCGTGCTCGTTCTTGAGCATTTGGACCTCTTTGGTTGATAGTGCCTTCATGGTGAGGCCGTTAGATAGAAGCTTCTCAAAGACTTCTTCTTGGTGTCTTGACTTCAGGTGATCCTTCTAGAGGGATTTCAATCATCACAGGAGTAGATCTCAACTATCCAACTCAACTTCTTTCTTATCTTTAGTTCCAGTTGTAATCGGCACCCAAAGGCTTGCCCAACCAACTGTCATATACTGAGTTTACTTCCAGTCCTCCAGTTTCACTCCAGTCCATTCTCCTTATTCAATCTTATTCCGTTCACTACTCTATTATATTATCTAGCTCCATTACTCCGTACCAACTTCTATTCCTCCAATGCATTTCCCTTTCCTATATCTTGCACATGACCTCGAGCTATTTCAGATCTCTTCACCATAACAATAGGTTTTACCTCATCGATAGGTTTCATTCCCTGGTTATGTTTTACTTTGATATGTTTTAGTATTTTCTTGATTGACATATGTTTCATTGCATGATCCTTTCTTCCCAACTCCAATCTCTGCTTAGTCATCTGTTTCCTCCTACTATATAAACTCCTTACTTCACTCTGTATATTTCTTAGTTCGAATATTGACATAAGTTGATGTTCTCACCTCTTGTTCTCTTTCCGACTGAACTTGACAACATTTGTCTTGTTTGTCACCCATTTGCTTTGAGTCTTGACAACTCTACTCTGACCCTCTGATTGACTCTGACCCCTCCAAAATTCAGGACAACTGGACTCTGTGTAAGGGCACACCACATAAGGTGAAGCCAAGTCCCATTAGACCAAATCCAACTCCGGCATTCTGGAGTTATATTGGAGTATGTCAGGATGACTTTTAACACCAACACCCTACAACTATGAGTTGTTCACTACAGAGACTTTTCAAAGTCCACTGTGAGTCCCAGACATAACACAGTTCTTGGGGAAGCACAGCCTCCTTGCAGTGAGGCCATCTATCTTGCTTTATGCCATTATTCTCAGCAGCATGGTTGATAGTACAAAAAGCCCTGTCCAGGCCACAACTCCTTAAGGAACTTCATTGAGTGTGTGTTCTTTGTCATCAAAATGGACAAAGTCAACTTCTTTTCTTTAGAAGGGGTTCAAGCTTGCTTCTAGCCCTTGACCCATAGTGTGACTTGCACAAATGAGATAAGACCTTCTTAAAGATCTTCTTGACTTTCTTTTTTTCTTTGATAAGGTCTGGTCATGCTTCTAGCCACCAGCCTAATAAGAGATAAGGTCCTTGTTGAAGACCTTTGACTTCTTCTTCTTTAACCATGACAAGCATGGGAAAATAGAATTTTAATATAATGGGATATTTCAATGGTCACCCTGACCATGTGACTTCTCTCAGACTTCTGATAAGGTAAGAGAAAGGGGGAAAATCTTTCTTTTTTCTTGTGACACAAGGGTATCTAACCCTAGTAGCTGCATCCTATGCTTTGGTAGTGGGGATACTCCAGGTCACCCAAAACTTTCTTTTGACTTTAGTTGACTCCTTCAACTTGATACTGAGATCAAGGAAAGTATAAGTAAAACTTCTTTTTACTTCTATGAAACTCCAGTCCAAAGAGTATCTTCTTCTTTGTATTCTTTCTTCAAGACTCAGCTAGACCAATTAAGATCTCTGGTTTGCAGGGAAGAGGGAAATAAATGATAGTAACTGTCTAGGCTACTTCATCTTCTTCATAAGGTGGTAATGAACATCTAGTTTATTCCAAGCTTTTTTGTCCTGAGTGGTCTTGACTAGTTTTGTGACCTAATGCCACCAGCCAACTGGAGTGTATAATAGTTTAGTGGTAATGAACTGGCCTAGCAGTTCAATCTTCTTCATCCTGAGTGCCCTTGACTAGTCTTGACAGTTAAGTCCACCAGTCTGGCAGCCAGTCAATAGTTTAGTGGTAATGAAACAACCTCAATAGAGAGTTGTATCTCTAACCAACCAACCAGAGCCACTACCAGCTATGAAAGCTATAGGGTTTAGAAGGGAGGAGTTCTCATATCTTCTTAGGCCTTTAGAGAGGTGAAATCTCCAAGAGGCTTTCCTCTGAAGCATGTATTAAGGTGAGGTCTCCAAGACCACTAAACTGGGGATCCAGTCTAGCACTCCTGGACCTTTATATATTACTCTACTGTATGTACATGTTTGGTTCTACCATAACAGAAACAACCAATAGAGATATTCTAAAGTATTAAGATATTTGTGAATACCTAAGAATCTTAAGATATATCAATATAATAAAAGGAAATGAAAGTGGTGCCACTTGTGGCAGCCAATCATAAGTGTACCCTTAACCCATCTAGAGTCAAGGTGAGTCATAGATAAGAAGTGGACCATATCCACCAATGGGATTAGATCCTGAATATGAAATATACCAGTGCAAACTAGTGCATGGCAATACTTGTTATGCATAAGGTATTCTATAGGTGAGAAGCCTTCAGATATTAAATACTTGTGTGTAATGCATGTTTGACATGTGTCTTTAATGAGGATAGAAGCAATCAATGCTTCTATAAAATGGATGTGGCAGCATGCTGCACATATGAGGCATAGATGAGGATAACACATGTACAACACATGTTGTGACTTGGCATAATTGGGATTGTTAGAGGGATCTCCCTTCTAAGGATAAATATGGTAAGTATTTCCCATGGTAGTGGAAAAATACTAAGTCTTGAGTATTTAGGATTGACTAGCAATCCATAGTGCTTAGAGTAAGACTTTGAGTTAAATAGTCATAGGGATCATGCGACCATGCATGTGATCAAGGTTATAAGCATGTGACTAGCACATGACCATGTAAATGTCTTGATAAATATAGAAAGTGAAGGCTTTGTGAATGTCTTGATAAATAGGGAAAGTGAAGGCTTGGAAAAGTGTTATTGTAATACTTACTCCCTTTTGTCCTCTGAGCTTGACTCTCTCCATGCATTCCTCAATGAACATCTTTTCATGGGCTTTATCCACCCTTCCTCTTCTGCTTATGCAGCTCCAGTTCTCTTCATCCATAAGAAAGATGGCTCACTCTGCTTTTGTGTTGACTTCTGAGGACTCAACAAGATTACAAAAAAAGACCGCTATCTACTTTCACACATCTTTGATCTTCTAGATGCTCTAAGCTGTGTGAAGATTTACACCAAAATTGACCTTCAGCATGTCTACCATTTGGTTTGTATTGCTAAGGGAGATGGATGGAAGACCTCTTTTTGGATCCACTATGGCTTCTATGAATGGCTTGTCATGCCTTTTGGTCTCACCAATGCCCCTGTGGCTTTTCAGTGGTTTATCAACTCCATTTTCACAGATTTCCTCAATGTCTACATTATTGTCTATCTGGACAACATTCTTATTTTCTCTGCAGACCATGATATAGAATGTGAGACATGGAGTCTTTCCACGATGATGTTGTTGAACATCCCTAGCCTAGTTTCTGTGCTAGAGGCTAAATAGAATATGGATAATCTTCCTGTGTAGATGAATGTGAGGATAAGGTGACAGAGCTGGTGTACCTGCCTATAAGCTCCTTTATACCACTCCTTAATAGTGGCTGGTTTTTTGAGACAGATGATATCTCTGACAATATCATGATTTAGACCTTGCACAAATCACTTGCACAAGGCCCCCTTGTCTGTTACTCCTGATTTGGTGGCTAGGAGTTGGAAGTCCTGAATATACTTTTGTGTGGTCTTCGAGGTAGAGGGCCCTTGGTCTTGTCAGATACTTCCAATCTTCCTTCTCACATCTGTGTGATCTTCTGTAGATATAAATGAGTTGGTAAATCATGTGGCAAACTTGGACCAGGTACAGTCCTTGTCATTCTAGGTTGGTGCAGCAAGATACTCTCCTTCTGCAAACACTCTGCCCCTCCCTTTGGACATCTTGTTTAGGGTAGTCACAATCTTTGATATATCCGAGTCATAAACCTTCTTGTTTAATTCAAAATAATTTGTCATAGCCCTGATCCACCATAGGGCATTTTCACTATTCCCAGAGAAGTTGCCAGGAAGTGCTGCCTTTAGTTCAGTTACCTTGTCAGTCATTGGTGGGTAATAGAGTTCTTCTTTCTCCTGTTCTTCTTCTGTCCCTTTTATCATGCTATAATCTGCAACTGCTTTCGCCCTTTCAGTATATCCTTGGTTTCCTGTTTTAATGGTAAGATGATGGTTCAGGTTGGTCTTGCAGAGGAGTATGAAGGGCACTAGTGGGCAGGGGTGGGATGGGGAGCTGTGAGTGTAGCTATCTGGGGAGATTGGCTTTCTTGTGATAGTGTTTGAGTGAATAGCTCAAGATCCAATCCTGGAGGAGGGGGTTGGTGGCTTGGGTTCCCAGTTGGGAGAGTAGATAATGCAGATGGGGATGTTCCTCTAGTAATTTGAGGAAGACTCAGGGAGGGAGTTGGACAGGGGATAGGAGAAGTTCCAATAGCTGGTCTGCTCCTAGGGACTCAAAGTGACTCTGGAATAGGGGCCTCTCGAATAGCTTGACTGGTAGGGGAGGGGGGTTCATCTTCTGATCTAGGTTGGTGTGTAATCTTGGCGGTAAGGTCCCCACTGATGAAACAGAGGGGTTGAAAGAGGAGCTAAATTCTTTTGATATAGAACATGAGACATGGAGTTTTTCCACGATGACATTGTTGAACATCCCTAGCCTAGTTCCTGTGCTAGAGGCTAGATAGAATATGGATAATCTTCTGGCATAGATGAATGTAAGGATAAGATGACATAGGTTGAGTCCTATTTGGACTTTGACTCTCTCGAGGAAAAATAAACTGTCCACCTTTCCAAGGTATGCTGTTATCCATGTAAGGTTACATAGAATTTAGCTAAGGTTCTAACTAATAATATAGGGCACTTATATACCTAATGGGGAAGGGATGGGAACATATTCCCATCCTGGTAATTGGAAATACTATCTGACCAAAAGAGGGGCCAGAGCAGAGATAGCATTCCAACAAGTCTGCATACACTGCCCATGAATAAATGAAGAAAGGCAGTGTATGAGAATCCTCTTATGAGTGTGAGAGAATTCACATGTAAGTCATATATTTAAATATAGCTAAATATCTGTCCTAACAATAGCAAGATCAATCGGGGATAAGGAAGGTCAAAGCATAATGATGGATGCAGTGAGGAGTAGGTATGGATGTCATGCTTATGAAATCTGTCTGAGTAATCTCGCCTGTCAGAATGGGGCTTCATTGTCCATGGGGTTGGTCCAGTCATACTAACCCTGGGCAGGATCTTCCCTCCTGGGGTTACTTCTAGTTGGCAGAGTGGTTCCCCACTCATCAGGGCTGGCATTCCAATCCGCATAATAGTCCTCCTCCCTTCGATACTGGTAAAGATCTCCTCAGAGTAAGGACTCACAAGAAAAATGAGGTATGTTCCACAACAGGTCATTTGTCTCCTGCATCCATGCCAGATAGGGCTGGTCCAACTCATCAGGGAACAGAGTTGGAGAGCATGTCCATTGTTTTGTAACAAACTGTGCCTCTCACAAAGCACATATCTGCAAAGTCCTCAGATGACTCCGGAAACACAGCCTTTATGCTAAGCCTGAAAAATGCAAATTCCACACTGAATCCACCAAGTACCTTGGCTACCAGCTCTCTTCCACCAGCCTTACCATGTCCCCTGAGAAGGTCAAAACTATCCACAACTGGCCCAAGCCCTGGAAAGTCCATGACATTCAATCTTTTCTCAGTTTTGCAAATTTCTACTGCTGTTTTATCCATGACTACTCTAGTTTTATTATTCTGCTTACCTGCCTTACTCACAAGGGCACCCCTTGGGACTTCAACAATGCTTGTTGCTCAGCTTTTCAGCACCTCAAAAATGCTTTTACCTCTGCTCCTATCCTCACCCACTGGGTCCCCAACACACCCCTTATCATTGAGACAGATGCTTTTGACTATGCGATTGCCAGAATACTCTCACTTCAATGTCCAGATAATGAGGTCCACCCTGTCACTTTTATTCCTGCACCCTCTCCACTTATGAACTGAACTACAACACCCATGATAATGAGTTGCTTGCTATTTACGAGTGCTTCTGCACTTGGTGACACTACCTTGAGGGCTCCACTACTCTGGTCAATGTCATTACTGACCACAAGAATTTAGAATACTTCATGATGTCCAAGCTCCTGACTTGTCAGCAAGTGCGCTGGTTGGAGTTTCTCTCTCAGTTCAACATGATCATCTGTTTCTGCCCTGGATGTTTAGATGCTAAGCCTAATGCACTTACTAGACACTGGAATATCTACCCCAAAGAGGGGGATAGGTGTCACATTCTACTGAACCCCACTACCTACAGGCTCATCTCCTGCATCCTCCAGCACATCTCTGGCACCTCCTGTGTATGTGCCTTAGTACATACCTTTACTTATTCTTCTCCAATCAGACATCGTCCAAACTTTACCAGACTTTGCTGTTTCTTTGTCTCTTTTATGTCATTTGCCTGATGGAGTTCATTCAGGATATGCACCCACATCTCCGCCCTTTATTTATGCTTACTTTTCGCTTTCAGCCCTTCCTCAGTTGAATATTAGTCTCACTAGACTTCAGCTGAGACATTCTTGCTAGCCTCCAGCCTAGCACATTCTGACAATAGGGACTATGCCCATGTCAATCCACATAATTTCCACTCCATTTTCACACAGGAACAGCTCTCTGCTTCACTCCAGGCCACTTACCTATCAACTCCAGTCCTTTGTGCTGCTTCTCTGTTTGATATTGAAACCCTCCATAATGACATTCTTTCCGCTCTCCCCTCCAATTCCATTGCCTCTATCCATCTGTCCAACTCCAAATCCTCTGACTCTCAATGGACCATTGACCCTGAAGATTTCTTACATCTAGATGATTGTATTTATGTCCCCGATGCTAATGACCTCTGACTCTGGATTCTCTGGTACAAACATGATCACCCACTTTCTGGTCATTTTGGACAGAATCACATGCTCAAACTTATCTGCCATGAATACATCTAGCTGGGCATTCATACCTTTGTCAAGGAATATGTCTCCTTCTATACAGCTTGTGCTCATACCAAGATTCCCTGCCATAAGCCCTATGGGCTTCTCAAACAACTCCCCCTCCCTGAAAAGCCCTGGAATTCCATCTCCATAGACTTTATTGAACAACTCCCTATGTCCTCTGGACATACCTCCATTCTCATCATCATTGATCACCTCTTTAAACAATGCATCTTCATCCTAATGGATGACAAAGTCACATCTCTTGAGCTCACAAAACTCTTCCTATTCCACATCTTTTCTATACATGGAGTTCCTTCTAATATCACCTCCAATTGAGGCTCCAAGTTCATATCTCACTTTTTCCACTCTCTTAGTAAAGCTCTTGACATCCAGCTCCATTTCACCTCTGAATATCATCCAGAAGGCAATGGTCACACTGAGCACATGAACCAGACCCTAGAACAATACCTTCAGATCTATTGTAACTATCAACAGGACAATTGGTCTGAGCTCTTGCCCCTCACAGAGTTTGCTTACAACAATGCTCCAAATACTACTACTGGTGTCTCTCCATTCTTCACCAACAAGGGTTATTATCCCAACATTGCCATTCATCCGGAGTGTGACCTCACTTCTGCTTAAGCCCGAGATTACTCTGTAGACCTCAATTCACTTCATCAATTTCTCCATAAAGAAATAGCTGCCACTCAGGAACAGTACCAAGGACCAGCTGATGTTAAATGAACTCTGGCACTGGACTTGAAAATTGATGACCAAGTTTTCATCAAAGCTAAGTACTTCCAGTCCACTCAACCATTGAAGAAACTGTCCAAGAAGAACTTAGGTCCATACCCAATTATTGCTCAGGTAGGCATGCTATCTGTTATGACTCTATTTTATTTAACTTTTATTTTGACTTCACGATGGTCACGTGACCTCTAGATCACATGCTTATGACATCACGACACCAGCCACATGCTCAGTCATGTGATCTGTATGACAATATCTATTGAAGACATCTAGGCCTGATACCTACTACAAGAACACTAGAAGGATTGCTAGTCAATCCCTTATTATACTGAACTTAGTGCTTTTCCGCATTCGTGGGAAGTACTTACTATTTATAGAAACCTAGAATATCGGAGGATCTTCTACAGATCTCCTAGAAACCCTGAACATGCAGCAAACACATGTCTATGCCTCATGTGTACAGCATGCTGCCACATCCATTTCACAGAAGTATTGATTACTTCACACCTCATTGAAGATGCATGTTGAACATGCTTGAACCTCAAGTATTTAATTACCACAGGCTTCTATTTCAGAACTCCTTATCTATACCTGCTGGTAAACAGACACTTTTAATTTCTTTCATATTTCATATTCAGGATCTAACCCTATTGGTGGATATGATCCGTCTTATCTATGATTCATCTTGACTCTAGATGGGTACAGGGTATATGCATTGCCTTGCACTGGTGTGCATAGGTTTCATTCATATTTAACAGAAACCATTATGATTGGCTGCCATAAGTGGCACCACTTTCCTTTTATATATATTTTACTGAATATATCTTAGATCCTTAGGTATTTACGAATATCTTAATACTTTAGAATATTCCTATTGGTTGTTCCTATTATGGTAGAACCAAACATGTACATACAGTAGGATAGTATATAAAGACCAGGATTGCAGAGCTGGCTCCCCAGTTCTGAAGTCTTGGAGATTTCCCATTGAAGGGATCCCCTATTAAAGTCCCCTCTGAAAGAAGAGGTTATCTATTGAAACCCTTGAAACTGGGTCTTTTTGCTATATCCCTTCACTCCGGTAGTGGTTGAGGCTCTGGTGGTTAGACTGACAACACAACTCTTTTAGGTTGTTTCACTATCCTTTAGGGCCCAGATGGTAGCCACACCCAGTCAAAAAAAACCAGGTCTGGACTCGGTGGCACCTGGCACAGAGTTCCAATAATGATGTGGAGATAAGATCTTACCTCCCATGTAGTTATGTGTGTACTACACTACTTCCATCCTTTATATCTCCCCATGTCTCCTCCGCCTGCATCGCAAATTGATTCAGGCTTTCAAGATGACGAAGACATCGAGGAAGATGTCATCTGACATCTCATTTATCTTCTTTTCCTCCAAAACCAGCAAATCTTGAATGTAATGATGAAAATCATACGTGTGATTGGTGAGATGATTGCAACAGCAGCTGATGAAACACAGCAGATCCCCTACCACACATCTATTCTAACAGGTCAAATGTGGGTGGTAGAGCTCCTCGATGGTCACCCGGATCGTATCCAATGTGAGCTAGGTGTTCGGAAGCACGTTTTCT